>CM076585.1:22572637-22765137 GCA_038430175.1 Ficus hirta | reverse complement strand
GAGTATGTGGGGACATATAACAAACATATAGCAGGCATTCACACATACCACATAATCTCTAACACATATTATCATAAACATGTGTCAAACCATAATTAGAGACCAAATCAAGCATATTCAAGCAATTACTATTAACCCTATTGCATGAAGCTAAAAAGTGAGCTTATGCTCTTACATTCCCAACATGAAAATACACTTAAATCTTGAATCAAACTAAATTGAAGAACTAGAGGGTGGAGAGGATTACCTCAAGATCCAAGAGAGTGGATCTACCTTATAGTTGAGAAATTTTCTTCTCACTCCACCAACACCAAAAATCCGACCTCTCTCTCTCACTTTTTTTTCCCCCCCTTTTTGGCTCGTCTCCTAGGGGGAAAAGAGACTACAGAATGAGTTGAAAAGTTTGGGTTTCACTAAGTGGTCACAAAGTGAACCCACCTCACTTATTTATAGGTGAAAAATAATTTCATTTCTAGAATTATTTTTATTTCTAAAATTACATATTAGTTCCCAAGAGCAAAATATTTGCTTATAGACCCAATGAGGTGGCCGGCCATATAGGGCCATGTGGAGGCTTGAGTTAAAAACAAAAATCCTTTCAAGCTTATCTCTAACTTATTTTCCTTGTTTTCCAAGGTAATTAATGTTACCAAGCTTGTAACCAATCATTGGCCTAGTTGGAGGCTTGGTTAGGAAAATCCATAATTCCCATAATTAAAAAATTACATACTTATCTACAATTATTTATTTTTTTTAAAATTAAACATTGGTCCCGAAAGACAAAATATTTACACTTTAGTCCCTATGAGGTGGCCGGCCATGAGGAATGCTTGGTGGCAAAGTAATCTCTCAAATGTTCATCCATTTTAATACTTTCTCAATTTTCTAAAAATCCATAATTATCCCAAATGAGGTGTCCTCCCATTAGGCTCTGTTTGGCTTTCCTCATAAAATGCAGTCCATTTTTATACTAATACAGATATTATAAATACTGTTTTCAACTAATAACAATATAGCTATACTAGACTACTGTCCAGAATTTATCTGCACTTAACTGGACTGCGTATAGGATTTTCTTAGGACTTGAAACTACTTAGTCTTTATTACTATATGTGCTTGATTTTTCTAGAGTGGTCTCGTACCTTATTCTTGCTTATTCATACGTAATGACGGTTTTTCGCAGTATAATTTCCAAACTGCTTATTATATTGTAGTACCGTCTTAATCATACCTTAGGTCATTCTGGTCAAACGTTGACCGACATAGTATCATAAATCCTAATTCCGTCTCTTTCAACAAAAGGCCTTATACTTGTATAAGTAAACTATTATGGAGTCTTATAATATTACAAGAACTCAATAATATTCTGATAAATCAGATCAAGCATTTCACATAAACATACATATTACAAACTTTGATTCCTTAAAAAAGGAAATCGTAAATTTGTAAAAAGGTTGGTTATGACAATCTACCCCCCTTAAAAATTTTCGTCCCCGCAAATTACAAGAAGTTGGGATAGTTATTTCTCATTTCCTCTTCTAGTTCTCACGTTGTTTCTTCAACATTATGATTTCGCCATAGCACTTTAACCATCGGAATGTTTTTGTTTCTTAAGACCTTTTCTTCCCGATCCAGAATCTGGATTGGCTTTTCTTCATACGTCAAATCAGTTTGCACTTCAATTGGTTCTTGACTTAGCACATGGGAATGATCAGGTATATACTTTTTCAACATCGAGACATGGAAAACGTCATGCACAGAAGTTAATGCTGGTGGCAAAGCAAGCTTGTATGCTACTTTTCCAATCCTTTCAAGGATTTCAAATGGTCCTGTGTATCTCGGACTAAGCTTTTCCTTTTTACCAAACCTCATAATTCCCTTCATAAGAGCAATTTTAAGGAAAATAGAATCTCCAACATGGAATTCTAAGGGCCTTCGATGTTTATCAGCATAACTTTTTTGTCGACTGAAAGCTACGTCGAGTTTTTGTTTGATCATCTTGATATCCTTTGAGGTTTTTCTGATGAAATCCGTGGTTTGAAGCTGTTTCTGTCCAACTTCTTGCCAATGATTGGGAGATCGACATTTCCTTCCATATAACGCTTCAAATGGAGCCATACCAATTGAGGCGTGATAACTGTTATTATAAGAAAATTCAATCAAAGGTAGTTTCTGATCCCAGCTTCCTTTGAAATCTAAAACACATGACCTCAACATATCTTCCAGTGTTTAGATAGTTCGTTCCGATTGTCCATCAGTCTGAGGGTGAAAAGCTGTACTGAATTTCAATTTTGATCCCATAGCCGTGTGAACACTCTTCCAGAATCGAGAGGTAAAACGCCCATCCTGATCTGAAATGATAGATTTTGGCACTCCATGCAGCCTAACAATCTGGGATACATAAATTTCAGCCAGTTTCTCGACTGAAAAGGTAGCTTTAATAGCAATGAAGTAGGCTGATTTGGTTAATCTATCCACAATCACCCAAATCATGTCATTCCCACTTGCGGTCCTGGGTAATCCAACCACAAAATCCATAGTAGTTTGTTCCTATTTCCACTCTGGGAGCTCGATTTTCTGAAGATCTCCGTCAGGTTGCCGGTATTCAGCCTTAACTTTCTGACAAGGTAGGCATTTTGACACAAAGTCAGCAATTTCATTCTTCATGTTTGGCCACCAATAGTTTTCTGAGAGGTCCTTGTACATCTTAAAAGCTCCGGGATGTACTAATATGGCGTCTCATGCGTTTTAAACATGATCTGTTTCTTAAGAATTTCAAAGTTAGGGACACAAATCCTTCATTTGAAGTAAATTAGCCCATTCGTAGAGGTCTTAAATTATTTATTCTTTCCACCGAAAAGTTGCGCCTTTAGCACAAAGGAATCCTTCTCTTGATGAAGCTTAATGGATTCTAAGAGATTGGACTGGAGAGTCAGAACAACTAATTTCCCAGTTATCATCTCCATATTGAAATCAAAAATTTCCTTTTGAAGTGGCGTGGACAACATTCCAAGGGACATAAGCATATCGGATGACTTCTTGTTTAGAACATCTGCTAATTTGTTCGCCTTTCCAGGGTGGTAAAGGATTTCACAATCGTTATCCTTCACGAGTTCAAGCCATCTACGCTGCCTCATATTGAGCTCCTTTTGGGTGAAAATGCATTTGAGACTTTGATGATCGGTATAAATCTCACATCTATTCTCATACAAGTAGTGTCTCCAGATCTTGAATGCGAAAACCACCGCCGCGAGCTCCAAATCATACGTCGGATAGTTCCGTTCGTGATCCTTCAGTTGACGTAAGGAATAGGCGACCACATTTCCTTTGTGCATTAGGACAGCCCCTAGTCCTGTTTTAGAAGCGTCGCTGTAGATAACGAAATTTCCTGCGTCAACGTTAGGAATTATTAATACCGGTGCACTAGTAAGCTTCTTCTTGAGCTCTTAAAAGTTTTCTTCACACTTCTGTGTCCACTCAAATTTTCTCCCTTTTTTAGTAAGGCCTGTAAGTGGTGCCGCAATCTTGGAAAATCCTTTTAACGAAACGTCGATAGTATCCGGCCAAATCAAGAAAGCTCTGTATCTCCGTAATGTTTTTGGGTACTGGTCATGTACTGACCGCCTCTACTTTAGCAGGATCAACGGAAATTCATTCCTTTAAAATCACGTGACCCAAGAAATGCACTTTTTCTAATCAAAATTCATATTTTGTGAACTTGTCATAGAGCTGATTCCGTCTTAACGTCTCCATAACCATCCTGAGGTGCTACTCATGTTCCTTTATAGATTTTGAGTAGATCAAAATATCGTCAATGAAAACGATAACAAACTTATCTAGGTACTCCTTGAATACCCGGTTCATAAGATCCATAAAATCAACTGGTGCATTGGTTAATCCAAATGGCATGACAAGAAACTCATAATGCCCATAACGTGTTCAAAAAGCCGTCTTAGAAATATCCACTTCCTTGATTCTGAGTTGATGGTATCCCGATCGCAAGTCAACCTTCGAGAATACTACTGCTCCCCTGAGTTGATCAAAAAGATCATCAATTCTAGGGAGAGGGTACTTATTCTTAATCGTAATCTTATTCAGCTCACGATAGTCGATGCACATCCGCAACGATACATCTTTCTTTTTGACGAATAATACTGGTGCTCCCCATGGGGAATGGCTTTGTCGAATGAATCCCTTGTCTAACAGTTCTTGCAACTGCACTTGGAGTTCCCTAAGTTCGGCTGGGGCCATACAATAAGGTGCTTTTGATATTGGTGCAGCTCCAAGCAATAATTCTATCTCGAAATAAATTTCCCGCTCGGGAGGAAGTCCTGGTAAGTCTTTTGGAAAGACATCCACATATTCCCTGATAATGGGAATATCTTATGGTTTTAACTCCATTTCTTGATCTTTGTCCACCATGTTAGCTAAGTTTCCTTGGCATCCATTTGCCAACATTTTCCAAGCCTTCATTGCTGATACTAACCTGGTTGAGGAATTTCGGGACTGACCGTAGAAGTTGAATTCCTCCTCACCACGAAGACTAAACATAACACAACGCTTTCGACAATCAATCTTAGCGTTGTACTTACCGAGGAAGTCCATTTCTAGAATAATATCGTAATCTTGAAGCTTAATCACAATGAGGTCTACATATAGTTCTCTACCACAAATGACTATTGGAACATTTTGCATCCAAAAGTCGGACAACAAAATTTCTCCTGACGGAAGGGAGGTTCTGAAGGGTTGTTCTAGGTTATTTACACATCTTTCTAATTTCTGGGCAAACTCCATTGGTACAAATGAATGGGTAGCACCAGAATCAAATAGGGCAATTGCATCGTATTTGACTATAGAAATCTGACATGTTACTACATGAGAGGTTCCAGCTTCAGCATCCCCCTTTATGTAAGCATAAATCCTGGCTTGGGGTTCATGAGCCTCTAATCTTCCTTATGCAATCGAAGGGCCTTCGATCTTTGCTTGCACTGCATGCAGCTGTCTGCTTGCATTTCTATTCGGGTACTGAGGGTTCTGGTTTTGGCTATTTAAGGTGCAATTTCTCACATAATGGCCTTCCTTGTCACAAAGTTAGCAGGCGTTTGTTCCCAATCTACACACTCTCAGGTGCTTCTTTCCACATTGAGCGCACACTGGATAGTCGTTATTACCCTCATTCCTACGGTTGCTCCTCTTTTGAGGATAGTTCCTCTGTTGACCTTGGCCGGTAGCATTCCCTTTCCTTTTTTCTTCCCAAATTGTTTGGAATTTTGACCAGAATTACTGGTTTGGCCATTCGAGTATAATTCCTGGTTCTGTCTGGGCTGCAACTATTTCACTACCACTTTTTCTTCTTTCTTAGCTTTAAATATCTGAGCCCTCACCTCCTTATCCTGGTTAATCCAGTACTCAGCTTTCATAGCCCGACTTATACAGTCAGCTATAAGGGTCGGAGGGCTACTTCCGGCACTAACTTGTTTGGCAATGTCCGTCCGAAACATCTTCATCATTCTCCTTACTTTCTCTGTTTCATTCGGCACATGTTCTGGACATAGGCGGGCAAGCTGTTCAAATTTCTTAACTGCTTCCAGTACCGTTATCGACCCCTGTTTTAGACTATTGAACTCATCTTGTTGAGCTGTAAGAATTTCCCTGTTGTAGTACATTATTCTAAACTCAGCTACAAAATCCTGCCAACTCATATTCGCAATATCTCTGCGCATTTGGACTGTCATCCACCAATGTCGTGCATCCTTCTTAAGTGCAAAGGAAGCACAAAGAACCTTTTCCTGCTCTGTAAGTCCCATAAAATCCAAAATCACTTGGATGTCAATTAACCAATTATCAGCTTCTATCGGGTCTGTGGGTCTCTCAAACTCAGGCACCTTCATTCGCCTAAACCGCTCGTATAATAGGTCCTCCCTAACTAAGGGTGGGTTCGCTTGTATCTCTACGGGTGCTAACGGAACTCCTTGACGAACCTTCGGTACCTGCGGCGCTACAGGGGGTACGGGGTTATCTTGGGGCGGAACTTCATTAGCGCAGGGTATCTGGTTCAAATGAGCTATCTGTTCACGAAGTTGATTTGTTTCCTATTGCTATTCCAGCAATTGACGTTGTGAAGTAGCTACTATATTCGCAAGATCAGGCTCTTGCGGAATTTGGTTTGCTCGTGCACGTGAACGTGCCATCTTCTAATTCCTATCTAGTCACAAGAAAGATATTGTTATACTTCAAATATCTCTTCGTCTATTCATATCTTATCATATCATATCTGATCATATCATAAAATATCATGTAGAAATCCATCATGATTTCATCATATCATATCGTAACTTTACCATAAACTTGTCATGAACAATACTTAATCATTATATACATTCCATATTTGAACTTGTCCTTTTTGTACACTTATAAAAAGTACATCATGTTTCAGTAGTGACATGTACATGTCCTATACATATCATACTTACTACATATACACATGGTCAAAATAAGATGGAAGTGTCTAACACTTTACCATCATACATATATACAATCCTACGGTCAAAAGGGTAAAAGGGTCAGAACTGGGATCTAGTCTTGCTACTCTGTCGTGACATCGGAGGAAACGTCAGAATCCGCATCCCAATCACCATCATCAAATAAAATCTCCTCGGGGTCTTCCTCCTGCTCCTCCCATTCCTTTGGCTCTTTCTCGATATCTTCCTCATCATCACTCGCGATGATGATTACTGGAGGATCTTCAGGGTTTTCCCTTGGGTCGATCGAAAAATTAGCAGGGTCCATATCATCGTCATTTACACCGGCCTTTGCCTCCTGTAGAGGAATCTCCTGAAGTGGTATGGTTGGAATAGGGTCCTCTGGCAGAATCGGGCTTCGCTGAAATAATGGCTCCCAAATGCCGGCATCCTCGACTGGCTCAAGTAAATAATCATCCTCTGGGGCAACTCCTTGTAATAAATGTGCTACATGAACCAATTATGCTTTCATTATGCTTCCTTAGGTTAGCACAATTTTTGACCCCTTACATAACATAAGTGTACGTACCGTGGTGCACAGCCATGGAGTGGTTGGGGCAGCCAGCCTTGTCCAACTCAAACCATGGATCAAACTCGTCCTAGTGCAGGTCGGTGCGACACGAGAAAACTTACTTAGCAACATACTTGAAGATATTTCTTACTTGAAATTTAATCTTATTCTTACCATGTGAATTATCATTAGTAAGCATGTTTCATGATGCCACAATAATAAAACATACATCATATGCAACGCATACATGAATGCATGAGTTTTGAAAACATGCAAAACAATAAAAACATTTTTGCTTATGCTGTAGGCGGAGTTGTACTTACGGGTTATGTTAAATACTAAATTCAGTGTTCCGCCAAGTCACAATAACAGGTTACCTTCCTGTTTCCAAAAAAGTCGTAAGATAAGAATCATCCTATCTTACTATTAATCATATCATTTAATGTTAGTATTTAAACCAACATCCATAAGTAACCCTAGTCACAAGCTTATCATGTTACAATGGTATCCCATTTGGTTACTATAAGTAACCTTGGATCCAAAACTCAACATATAACATTTGTTTCTAAAGAACTTGGCCCAATAAATTTGGTTGTTAGTGCACGTGCAGAAATTGCCTGTTTATATACTGTTTGAAAATCTTGTGCAGGAATTTTCTATATCCTGCACGGTTTTGGAAATCCAGTTTTTCTTTAAGAATCTGTTTTGAATTTGATAAAATTTCCTTCATGAAAGTTGTAGGATGAAATCTACAACTTTTGTTTTTGGTCAAAAAACCTAAATCTGTCATTAACTTGCTTGTTTTTTCCTTTGAAAATTTTTGACCATATTCACTAACTATATAGATTGGTATCAGATTTTGATAAAAACAGAGGCCTTTGGAGCCTTATCTTTAAAAACAGTCTACGTGCAGGAATTTTCTGTATCCTGCACGGTTTTGTAAATCCAGTTTTTCTTTAAGAATCTGTTTTGAATTTAATAAAGTTTCCTTCATGAAAGTTGTAGATTTCATCGAAATCTATAACTTTTGTTTTTGGTCAAAAAACCTAAATCTGTCATTAACTTGCTTGTTTCTTCCTGTGAAAATTTTTGACCATATTCACTAACTATATAGATTGGTCTCGGATTTTGATAAAAACGGAGGCCTTTGGAGTCTTATCTTTAAAAACAGTTCACGTTGCCCCCTAGGATTTTCCATTTTCTACAACTTTGCAATTTTGACTTTTTTCAAATTCGGCCTCTAAGGGCCTCAAAATTCCGTTTCCAGAAAACTGTCCAGTTAAATCCGAAAATTGGCAGTTTTCATTTTTTTATTGGTTTTTACTTAAAAATCCATGCACCCTACCTCAAACGGTCAAAGCCGTGAGCCTACATCAAGCATGCAGTGCGTTACTTAACGTTTTCATTATCATGCATTCATTTCTCATTCATACAACCTTCATGCAAACCTAAATGGTAATCTATACCAAATTAGGGTTTTTGGGGTTAACTTAAACCCTCCATACAACATACATCACCATTCTCATTGTAACGACCCACTTTACGTAGGCCGTTACCATACTTTACTTAATAATAACTTAACATGCGGAAATAAGGACTATTTTTTTTTTAAAAAGTAACTTGTATCCGAACTCGACCATATACTTACTTATAACCATATATACGTACTTAATTAAGTATTTAAGTTTTAAACGTATTTTAATATACAACAGATTACACTAAATAATAATTACATATATTTTATCACAAAACGCGTAGCGGTCTCCATCCCATAGTATCACAATTAGCCCTGCCATGCTCCACCGTCTTGCATCATATATTGCCATTAGATTGCTTACCTACAGCATAAACGTAAGCTATGAGCTTTCGCTCAGCAAGTACAACTATTAACCCGCAAAACATTTCATAATAAAATAATGCATGAACCAATTATGATTTCATTATGCTTCCTTAGGTTAGCATAATTTTTTGGGCCCTTACATAACATAAGTGTACATACCGTGGCGCGCAGCCATGGAGTGGTTGGGCGGCTAGTCCTGTCCAATTCAAACCATTGACCAAATCCGTCATAGTGCAGGTCGGTACGAAACGAGAAAACTTGCTTAACAACATACTTCAAAACAGTTTCTTAATTGAAAACAGTTTCTTACTTGAAACTTAATCTTATTCTTACCATATGAGTTATCATTAGTGAGCATGCTTCATGATGTCACAATAATAAAACATACATCTTATGTAATACATACATGAATGCATGAGCTTTGAAAACATGCAAAGCAGTAAAAACACTTTTACTTATGCTGTAGGCGGAGTTGTACTTACTGGTTATGCTAAATCCTGAGTTCAGTGTTCTGCCAAAACACAATAACAGGTTACCTTCCTGTTTCCAAAAAAAATCGTAAGATAAGAATCATCCTATCTTACTATGAATTATATCATTTAATGTTAGTATTCAAGCCAACATCCATAAGTAACCCTAGTCACAAGCTTATCATATTACAATGGTATTCCATTTGGTTACTATAAGTAACATTGGATCTAAAACCCAACATATAACATTTGTTTCTAAATAACTTGGCCCAATAAATTTGGTTGTTAGTGCATGTGCAGGAATTGCCTGTTTATGCATTGTTTGAAAATCCTGTGCAGGAATTTTCTGTACCCTGCACGGTTTTGGAAATCCAGTTTTTCTTTAAAAAATATGTTTTGAATTTGACAAAGTTTCATTCATGAAAGTTGTAGATTTCATCGAAATCTATAACTTTTGTTTTTGGTCAAAAACCTAAATCTATCATTAACTTACTTGTTTCTTTCTTTGAAAATTTTTGACCATATTCACTAACTATATAGATTGCTCACGGATTTTGATAAAAACGGAGGCCTTTGGAGGCTTATTTTTTAAAACAGTCCACGTTGCCCCCTAGGATTTTTCATTTTCTACAACTTTGCAGTTTTGACTTTTTGTTGGTTTTTGCTTAAAAATTCGTGCACCCTATCTCAAACGGTCAAAGCCGTGAGCCTACGTCAGGCATGCATTGCGTTACTTAACGTTTTCATTATCATGCATTCATTTCTCATTCATACAACCTTCATGCAAACCTAAATGGTAATCTATACCAAATTAGGATTTTTGGGGTTAACTTAAACCCTCCATACAACATTCATCACCATTGTCATTTTCATTCATCCAACATCCTTCTTGAGTATGTGGGGACATATAACAAACATATAGTAGGCATTCACACGTATCACATAATCTCTAACACATATTGTCATAAACATGCATCAAACCATAATTAGAGACCACCAAACCCTAATCAAGCATATTCAAGCAATACTAACCCTATTGCATGAAACTAAAAAGTGAGCTTATGCTTTTACATTCCCAACATGGAAATACACTTAAATCTTGAATCAAACTAAATTGAAGAACTAGAGGGTGGAGAGGATTACCTCAATATCCAAGAGAGTGGATCTATCCTATGGTTGAGAAATTTTCTTCTCACTTCACCAACACCAAAAATCCGACCTCTCTCTCACTTTTTTTTTTTTCCTTCTTGGCTCGGCTCCTAGGGGAAAAAGAGACTAGAGAATGAGCTGAAAAGTTTGGGTTTTACTAAGTGGTCACAAAGTGAACCCACCTCACATATTTATAGGTGAAAAATAATTTCATTTCTATAATTACTTTTTATTTCTAAAATTGCATATTGGTCCCCAAGAGCAAAATATTTGCTCATAGACCCAATGAGGTGGCCGGCCATATAGGGCCATGTGGAGGCTTGAGATAAAAAAATCCTTTCAAGCTTATTTCTAACTTATTTTCCTTGTTTTCCAAGGTAACTAATGTAACTAGGCACCCCTTGATGGCTACTAAGCACCCCTAGATGGCCGGCCACCTCATGTGATCAATGAGCAAATATTGTGCTCTTAAGGATCCATATGCAAGTGTGGAAATAAGAATTTCACTAAAAATTGGAGAAATTGATATGTCATGCTTCTAGGCTTAGTGACTAAGCACACTAGTCTTGCTTTGTTGGCTAAGTCCTTCCACATGACCCCTAAATGGCCGGCCACCACATTGGTTCTATGAGCAAATATTTTACTCTTGAGGACCAATATGCAATTTAGAAATAACAAATTATCCTATTTTATTGAGAGCTTGATAAGTGTGCTTCGAGCTTTGGTGAGCAAGCCCTTAGCCTTGCTTACTTGGCTACCTAGAGCAAGCATAACCCACCACATATGGCCGGCCACCACAAGGAATGGACATGTCATGCTTCTAGCCTTGATGAGCAAACACCCTAGCCTTGCTTGCTTGGCTAAGTGTGATCTTCCACATGGCACTATGGCCGGCCACCTTAGTGGTTCTATGAGCAAATATTGTGCTCTTAAGGACCAATATGCAATTGTGGAAATAAGAATTTCATAAAAAAATTTAAAATTGACATATCATGCTTCTAGGTTTGGTGAGTAAGCATACTAGCCTTGCTTACTTGGCTAAGTCTTGAGCTTGAGTTAGCATACCTCTCCACATGGCCCTAGATGGCCGGCCACCACATGGGGTCTATGAGCAAAAATTTTGCTCTTGAAGACCATCATGCAATTTTAGTAGAAAAAGTTATCTCAGCTTTAAATAGGCAGAGGTGGGTTCATTTGTGAATGTTTAGTGAACCCTAAAGTTTGCAGCTCATTCCTTAGTTCTTCTCCCTAAGAGCCGAGCCAAAGAAAGAAAGAAAAGTGAGAGTGAGAAAGAGTTCAGATTTGGGTTGAGAGAGTGAGAAGAAAACTTTCAACCGAGGGTAGATTCATTCTCTTGAATCTTGAGGTAATCCTCTCCACCCTCTAGTTCTTCAATTAAGTTTTGGTTCAAGATTTAAGTGTATTTTTATGTTGGGAATGTAAGAGTTTGAGCTCACTTTTAAGTTTCTTCTACTAGGGTTTTGTTAAGTGCTTGTATGTGCTTGATTAGGATTGTTAATCTCTAATTAGGGTTTGGTGTAAGTTTATGATAATTTGAGTTAGAGGTTAGTTGGCTATTTGAATGCCTACTATTTGTGTGCTATATGTCATCACATGCTCAAAGAGGATGTTGTATGACTTAGTATGAAAATGGTGATGGATGTTACAATTAGGGTTCAAGAAAACCCTAAAAACCCTATTTTGGTATAGATTACCATTTGGGTTTGTAAAGAAGTTATATGGTTAAGAAATAAATATATGATTATGAAAACATTATGAAACGCCCTGCATGCTTGACATAGGCTCACGGTTTTAACCGTTTGAGGTAGTGTGCACGTAATTTTACGTAAGAACTAACCAAAATGAAAACTGCCAGTTTCGGATTAAAACTGGGCAGTAATCTGGAAATAGGATTTTGAGGCCCTTAGAGGCCGAATTTGAGAAAAGTCAAAACTACAAAGTAAGAAACTGTTTATAAATATGTAATGTTTTCAAGTATGAAATAGTTTTCAAATATGTTTTAAAGTTTGATGGTAAGCAAGTTTTCTCGTGTCGTACCGACTTGCACTAGGACGGGTTTGGTCTATGGTTTGAGTTGGATAGGGCTGGCCGCCCCAACCACTCCATGGCTGCGCGCCACGATACGTACACTTATGTTATGTAAGGGCCCAAAAATTATGTTAAGATAAGAAAGCATAATGAAAGCATAAGTAATTCATGCATTACGTTTTATGACGTGTTTTGCGGATTAAATAGTTGTACTTGCTGAGCGAAAGCTCATAACTTACGTTTATGCTGTAGGTAAGCAATCTATAAGCAATATCTGATACAAGGCAGTAGAGCATGGTAGTGCGAAACTGTGAAACTATGGGTTGGGAGCTACTACGCGTTTTGTTATATTATATTGTTATTTACTTAAATACAACATATTTAAGTTTAATACTTCAGTATTGTAGTAAGCAATGAAGTAAGTAAGTATATGTAGATATATGTAAGTAAGTACTGAGACAGATTTCAGTTTCAAGTTGTTGTTTTAAAGAAAAAAAATTTTAGTCCCTAATTTCGCATGTTATGTTATTAATTAAGTAAGTAAGTATGGTAACGGCCTACGTAAGGTGGGTCGTTATAGAGTTGGTATCAGAGCAAGAGTTCCTGCCTTCCAGTTTCACAGTATGCCTGCCAGCGCCACAGTCATTGTAAGTTAAGAATACTTTGTGAATGTATATTTATTATGTATAATCGTATGATATAGATCCAAGGGTCATGGATGAAGATCGTGCTGTTACCTATGCATTTCATGGGATGCTACCTCTAATTTTTGACGGAACTAGACGAACTGTATCATTGGCGGTTTGGCTACATGATATGAAATCAATATTCTGGATTTGTCACATTGCGGCACATCTCCAAGTCCCGCTAGCCAGCTGATGTCTAGCGGTGGATGCTCGATTTTGGTGGAGGACTCTAGGAGAGCAGACAATTCCAGGAGGATCGTGGGAAGATTTTCGTGCTTTAATTATTGCACGTTATGGCCTTTTACCGGATGAGGACGCCGTCATACCCTACCGCGATCCAGAGATCTACAACGATATGAATTTTGGACGATATCTTAGTTATGTTGCTGATTGGCATGCTTATCCTAATGAATCCATGGGCCACTATTGCAGAAGATTTCAGGAGGCCATGTTGCCTCACATTCCAAATTTAGGTAGCCCAGAGATACGGGCATTGCAACTGCTTAGGGATGGATTACCTCCTGAAGTCAAGGAATTTGTTCAGGCACCAATGGTAGGGATGATATTGAAAAATATGATAAATGATATTATGGAGGCCGAGTTAACAGCCCATATGATTCAGGCAGATGCCCTAATGGATGACCATGGACAAGTGCCAGTTGACGATGTCGGTATAGAGGAACCACCCTTTCATTGGGGTCCGTTATTGCCAGAGGACCCTATTCTGGCAATGCCACTTCAAGAGATTCCTCCACAGGAGGCAGAGGTTGGTTCAAATGCTGACAATGTGGATCTTGAAGATTTTCCGAACAACCCCGAGCCCCCTGAAGATCCTCCCTTAATCAACATAGAGAGTGAAGATGAGGAAGATGTAGAGGAAGATATAAATGACGATGAGGATGACCCGGAGGAAGTTTTTATTCGGTGATGAGGATTGGGACGTATTCTCCGATGTAACAACAGAATAGATAGCTTAGACGTAGGATTGTACATATATACGATGGTTAAGTGGTAGCCACTCCCATCTTAGTTTTGATTATATATATATTGTAAGTATAGGGTGTATGAGATATGTATATAATAGGATCAAAATGATGTACTTTTGTGTATAATGTACAAAAGGACAAAGTTTAAGTATGAATGTATATGATAAAGTTATGATACGATAAGATTTCTAATATGATACGATGATGCTATGTTATGATAAGTTATGACAAGTATATGATAAAGTTATGATATGATATGATTAAAATATGATATGGTATGATATGATATGATGAGATATGAATGAACAAGGAGATGATTGAAGTATAACAATATCTTTCTTGTGACTAGATATAAATTAGAAGATGTCACATCCGCGTATACGAGCAAACCCAATTCCGCAAGAGCCGGATCTTGCAAATGTAGTAGCTAATTTTTAACGACAATTGCGAGAACAGCAGCAGGAAACAAATAAGCTTCGTGAACAGATAGCTCATTTGAACCAGATACCCCGCACTAACGAAGTTCCACCTCAAGATAACCCCGTACCCCCAGTAGCGCCTCAGGTACCGGAGGTTCATCAAGGAGTTCCGCAAGCACCCGCTGGAATACAAGCAAATCCACCCTTAGTTAGGGAGGATCTGTTGTACGAACGGTTTAGGCGGATGAAGGCGCCTGAGTTTAAGGGACCCACGGACCCGATTGAAGCTGATAATTGGTTAATTGACATCCAAGTGATCTTGGATTTTATGGGACTTACAGAGCAGGAGAAGGTTCTTTGTGCTTCCTTTGCACTTAAGAAGAATGCACGACATTGGTGGATGACAGTCCAAATGCGCAGAGATGTCTCGACTACGAGTTGGCAAGATTTTGTAGCTGAGTTTAGAATGATGTACTACAACAGGGAAATTCTTGCAGCTTAACAAGATGAGTTTAATAGTTTAAAGCAGGGGTCGATGTTGGTACTAGATACTGTCAAGAAGTTTGAACAGCTAGCCCGTTTATGTCCGGAACTTGTGCCGAATGAAACGGAGAAAGTAAGGAGAATGATGAAGATGTTTCGGACGGATATTGCTAAGCAAGTTAGTGTCAGAAGTAGCCCTCCAACCCTTGTAGCTGACTGTATAAGTCGGGCTATGAGAGCGGAATACTGGATTAACCAGGATAAGGAGGCGAGGGCTCAGATATTTAAAGCTAGGAAAGAAGAAAGAACGGTAGTGAAACCATCACAACCCAGACAGAACCACAAATCGTTCTCGAAGGGCCAGACCAGTAATTCTGGCCAGAATTCCAGACAGTTTGGGAAGAACAAAAGGAAAGGGAATGCTGCTGGCTAAGGGCAATCGAGAAACTACCCTCAAAAGAGGAGTAACCGTGGGAATGAGGGTAATAACAATGACTATCCAGTGTGCGCACAATGTGGAAAGAAGCACCTGGGAGTATGTAGATTGGGGACGAACGCTTGCTACCTTTGTGACAAGGAAGGCCATTATGCGAGAAATTGCACCTTTAACAGCCAGAATCAGAACCATCCATACCCGAATAGAAATGCAAGCCGACAGCTGCATGCGGTGCAAGCAAAGATTGAAGGTCCTTCGATTGCACAAGGAAGACTAGAGGCTCATGAACCCCAAGCCAGGATTTATGCTTACACAAAGGGGGATACTGAAGCTGGAACCTCTCATGTGGTAATAGGTCAGATTTCTATTGCCGCATATGATGCAATTGCCTAATTTGATTCTGGTGCCACCCATTCATTTGTATCGATGGAGTTTGCCCATAAATTAGAAAGGTGTCTAGATAACTTAGAACAACCCTTCAGAACCTCCCTTCTGTCAGGGGAAATTTTGTTGTCCGATTTTTGGATGCGAAATATTCCAGTAGTCATTTGCGGTAGAGAATTATATGTAGACCTTATTGCGATTAAGCTTTAGGATTACGATGTTATTCTAGGAATGGACTTTCTAGGTAAGTACAATGCTAAGATTGATTGTCGAAAGCGTTGTGTTATGTTTAGTCCTTCCGGTGAAGAGGAATTCAACTTCCACGGCCAGTCTAAAAGCTCATCAACCCGGCTAGTCTCGGCAATGAAGGCCTGGAAAATGTTGGCTAATGGATGTCAAGGATACTTAGCTAACATGATGGACAAGGAACAAGAAATGGAGTTAAAACCGGAAGATATTCCCATTATCAGGGACTATATGGATGTCTTTCCAAAAGACCTACCCGGACTTCTGCCGGAGCGAGAAATTTCTTTCGAGATAGAATTATTGCCTGGAGCTGCACCAATATCAAAAGCACCTTATCGTATGGCACCAGCCGAACTTAGGGAACTTCAAGTGCAATTGCAAGAACTGTTGGACAAATGATTCATTCGACAAAGCCATTCTCCGTAGGGAGCACCAGTATTTTTCGTCAAGAAGAAGGATGGATCGTTGCGGATGTGCATCGAGTATCGCGAGTTAAATAAGATTACGATTAAGAATAAGTATCATCTTCCCAGAATTGATGATCTTTTTGATCAACTCAGGGAAGCAATAGTATTCTCGAAAATTGACTTGCGATCGGGATACCATCAACTCAGAATCAAGGAGGTGGATATCTCTAAGACGGCTTTTCGAATACGTTATGGGTATTATGAGTTTCTTGTCATGCCATTTGGATTAACTAATGCACCAGCCGCTTTTATGGATCTTATGAACCGAGTGTTCAAGGAGTACCTAGATAAGTTCGTTATCGTTTTCATCGATGATATTTTGATTTACTCAAAGTCCATGAAGGAACATGAGCAGCACCTCAGGATGATTTTGGAGACGTTAAGACGAAATCAGCTCTATGCCAAGTTCACAAAATGTGAATATTGGTTGAAAAAAGTGCACTTCTTGGGTCACATGATTTCAAAGGAAGGAATTTCCGTTGATCCTTCTAAAGTAGAGGTAGTTAGTGCATGGCCAGTGCCCAAAAACGTTACGGAGATATGAAGCTTTCTTGGTTTAGCCGGATACTACCGATGTTTCGTTGAAGGATTCTCCAAGATTGCGGCACCACTTACAGCCCTTACTAAAAAGGGGATAAAATATGAGTGGATGCAGAAATGTGAAGAAAATTTCCAAGAACTCAAGAGGAAGTTTACTAGTACGCCGGTATTAATAATTCCTGACGTTGACACAGGAAATTTCGTCATCTATAGCAACGCTTCGAAAACCGGACTAGCGGCTGTCCTTATGCAAAAAGGAAATGTGGTCGCCTATGCCTCACGTCAACTGAAGGATCACGAGCGGAACTATCCGACGCATGATTTGGAGCTCGCGGCAGTGGTTTTCGCCTTAAAGATTTGGAGACACTACTTGTATGGGAATAGATGTGAGATTTATATCGATCATCAAAGTCTCAAATAAATCTTTACCCAAAAGGAGCTCAATATGAGGCAACATAGATAGCTTGAACTTATGAACGATTACGATTGCGAAACCCTCTACCATCATGGAAAAGCAAATAAAGTAGCGGATGCTCTAAGCAGGAAGTCATCTGGTATGCTTATGTCCCTTGGAACGTTGTCCAAGTCACTTCAAAAGGAAATTTCTGATTTCAATTTGGAGATGATAACTGGGAAATTGGCTGTTCTGACTCTTCAGTCCAATCTCTTGGAATCCATTAAGCTTCATCAAGGAAATGATTCCTTTATGCTAAAGGCGCAACTTTTTGATGGAAAGAATAAAGAATTTAAGACCTCTACGAATGGGCTAATTCTTTTCAAAGGAAGGGTTTGTGTCCCTAACTTTGAATTTGTTAAGAAGCAAATCATGTCTGAAGCGCATGAAACACCATACTCAGTAGATTCCGGAGCTTCTAAGATGTACAAGGACCTCAGAGAAAATTTTTGGTGGCCAAACATAAAGAATAAAATTACTGATTTTGTGTCAAAATGCCTAACTTGTTAGAAAGTTAAGGCTAAACACTGACAACCTGGCGGAGATCTTTAGAAAATTGAGCTCCCAGAGTGGAAATGAGAACAAACTACTATGGATTTTGTAGTTGGATTACCCAGGACCGCAAGTGGAAATGACATGATTTGGGTGATTGTGGATAGATTAACCAAATCAGCCCACTTCATTGCCATTAAAGCTACCTTTTCAGTCGAGAAACTGGCTAAAATTTCCGTATCCCAGATCGTTAGGCTGCATGGAGTGCCAAAATCTATTATTTCAGATCGGGATGGGCGTTTCACCTCTCGATTCTGGAAGAGTGTGCACACGGCTATGGGATCAAAATTGAAATTCAGTACAGCTTTTCACCCTCAGACTGATGGACAATCGGAACGAACTATCCAAACACTAGAAGATATGTTGAGGTCATGTGTTTTGGATTTCAAAGTAAGTTGGGATCAGAAGCTACCTTTGATCGAATTTTCGTATAATAACAGTTATCACGCCTCAATTGGTATGGCTCCATTTGAAGCGTTATGTGGAAGAAAATGTCGATCTCCCATTCATTGGCAAGAAGTTGGGCAGAAGCAACTTCAAACTACGGATTTCATCAGAAAAACCTCAGAAGATATTAAGATGATCAAACAAAGACTCGACGTAGCTTTCAGTCAACAGAAAAGTTATGCTGATAAACGTCGAAGGCCACTAGAATTCTAAGTTGGAGATTCTGTTTTCCTTAAGATTGCTCCTATGAAGGGAATTATGAGGTTTGGTAAAAAGGGAAAGCTTAGTCCAAGATACACAGGACCATTTGAAATCCTTGAAAGGATTGGAAAAGTAGCCTATAAGCTTACCTTGCCGCCAGCGTTAGCTTCTGTACATGACGTTTTCCATGTCTCGATGTTGAAAAAGTATGTATCTGACCCTTCCCATGTGCTAAGTCAAGAACCCATTGAAGTGCAAAACAGATTTGACTTATAAAGAAAAGCCAATTCGGATACTGGATCGGGAAGAAAAGGTCCTTAGAAACAAAACCATTCCTATGGTTAAAGTGTTATGGCGGAATCATAATGTTGAAGAAGCAACGTGGGAACTAGAAGAGGAAATGAGAAAGAACTATCCCAACTTGTTGTAATTTTCGGGGACGAAAATTTTTTTTAAGGAGGGTAGATTGTAATAACTAACCTCTTTACAAATTTATGATTTCCTTTTTAGGGAATCAAAGTTTGTAATATGTATGTTTATATGAAATGCCTGATCTGATTTATCAGAATATTATTGAGTTCTTGGAATGTTATAAGACTCGATAATAGTTTATGTATACGAGTATGAAGCCTTTTATTTAAAAAGGTGAAATTAGGGTTTACGACCCTATGTTGGTCAACGTTTAATCAAAATGACCGAAAGCATGATTAAAATAGTGTTTATAATATCTGTATTAGTATGAAATTAGAACTGCATTAAGGAAGAGAGCCAAACAGGGAATAAGGGAATGACACCTCATACTATGATAAAAATGGATGAATATTGGAAAAATTACTTGGCCATTAAGCACCCCTAGATGGCCGGCCACCTCATGTGATCAATGAGCAAATATTGTGCTCTTAAGGATCCATATGCAAGTGTGGAAATAAGAATTTCACTAAAAATTGGAGAAATTGACATGTCATGCTTCTAGGCTTAGTGACTAAGCACACTAGCCTTGCTTTGTTGGCTAAGTGTTGGAAAAATCAGTTCAGATATCAGTGTTATGGTGCAGCGGAAGTTTTAAAATTTTTATGCCGATTCGGAAAAGAAGCTCATGATGCATATAACAATAAATTAAATTCATGATCAAGCGTACCTTATTTCTTGGATTCCGGAATTGCTAGAGTGTTTGACCAACGTGTCTTCTCTACTATTCTCGAGTTCCACGTCTCAGAGTGTGTGTGGGCACACGTTCTATAAATCCAAGCGACCGGTAATGCTTTCCGAAGTCTAGATCCCTCCTTCTCAATTCCGATGCTCCTCGTTGAGAATATGATCCAGCTTCTTTCTTCAAAACTACAAAACAGTAACCAGTTAACCTCTTATGAAAATTATCACTCGGTTTAACCTTCCTCACAGTTTTGATTCAATGGAATTTTTTCTCTCTTTTTCTCTCTCACAAGATAGCCGAATTTTTGATGTGGAAGAAACTCAAATTGTTTTTCCTATCACTCCCAAAAATGTTTTCCCTTTTTGTGTGAATCACCAAAATTAGTTTTTTAAGAATCCCTAGCCTTTATATTGTAATACCCGAAATTTTGATGACTTTAGATTTCCTTTGAAACAAGGAAAACCTAAGTCTGAATCATGATCGGAGTGCAATAACAGTATAGGCTTGCGTTCTCGATTAACTAGCTACGAGACTCAACAAAAGATTACTTAGCCAAGTGAAAGGCGTTTTAAGGAAAACAGCATGAAAAATTTTATAATTTCATGTTGGTCAAAGTTTGACCAAGAAAGTCAAAGTTGATCAAAAAGTCAAAGGGTTGACTAAGAACGGTCAAAAGTATGACTATACAATAATAAGATAATCAGTATGAAAATTATACTGCGGAAACCGTCTTTACGAACAAATAAGCAAGAATAAGCTATGAGACCACCCTAGAAAAATCAAGCACAATATGGGCTAAATGGTTTCAAGTCCCAAGAAAAAATTTATACGTAGTCCAATTTTATGCAGATGGATTTTGGACTACAATTCAGTATGATACTACTATTTTAGGACAAAACAGTATTGATATTATCAAAGTTAGTAAGGAAATGGATTGCATAATTATATTAAGGGATTCTTGGAATCAAGAGGATAATTATGCATGATTTGGAAGTCAAGTGGCTCTACCTTAGCCGATCACCCGCAGGGACTAAATTGTAAATATTTTGTCTTTAGGGGCAAAAGTGTAATTTTTGGAAAAGTTAGTGATGATGATGTAAGCATGATGTCATCAAGATGATGTCATCAAGGTGATGTAAGCATGATGTCATCAAGCTGATGTAAGCATGATGTCATCATGATGAGGTAAGCAAAACTTGTGCACCAAGGAAGCAAATGGCCGGCCACCACATGTAGGGACTAATTAGTAAATATTTTTGCTTCAAGGACCAAAATACAATTTTAGAAAAATAATTAAATCCTAGTTCAAGGACTTTTTGGTAATTTTGAAAAGTTCAAAAAGCCTATAAATAGAGGTGAGGGGCGGCAGATTTTTAGTGGAAAAATAGAGGACTCTAGCCAAACTCTTGCAAAATTTTCTCTCACACTTTTCCTCTCCAAAACCGAACCCTAGGGAGTGAAAAAAAAAAATGGTTGGCCGGATTTGGTGGTGATGGCCGAACCTTGTGTGAGGCTTAAGCTTGAGTGGCCGAAAATATTGGAACCCCAATTGGAGGGGGGTGGCCGGTTATGGTGATGAGCAAGGGGTAAAGAGTTTATACCCAAAACCTAGCACCAATCTTGGTGTGAACTAAGGTAATCTCCCTTAGCCCAAGCTTTTCAATTTGAGCTTAAATTTGGAAATTTAAGTGTATTTCCAAGCAATGGTTTGTAAGAGCGTAAGCTCATCCTTTATTTTCATGCAATGAGCTTAGGTGCTTAGCTATGTGCTTGATTAGGGTCTCAATTTATGATTTTAGTGTAAGCTTTGACAATATGCTTGCATGATATTAGAGTTTGCATGCATGCCTATTAAGTGTTCGATATATGTCCCCAATATGCCTAAGAAGTTATAGGTTATGCATGTTTATGTTTAAGCTAGATTAGAAGCTTGAATGATGCATGGTGATGCAAACTAAAGTTTTGCAGACCCTAGTTTGCTGCAAGAACACCCAAGGGTTTGCCCTTGCATGAAAATATTTGAATGATGCATGGATGTATGTTTTTTGTTAGAAAGCGCTGCATGACTGATATTAGGCTCCCGCTGTGGGCGGTTGAGGTAGTGTGCGCGTAATAGGACGTAAAACGAACTTAAGAACAAAACTGCCAGTTTCGGGTAAACTGGCCAGTTTTCTGGAAAGATGATTTTGAGGCCCTTAGAGGCCGAATTAGGCAAAACGTAAAACATGAAAGTTGTAGAGAAGGGATTTTCTGTAATACCCGAAATTTTGATGACTTTAGATTTCCTTTGAAACAAGGAAAACCTAAGTCTGAATCATGATCGGAGTGGAATAACAGTTTAGGTTTGAGTTCTCGATTAACTAGCTACGAGACTTTACAAAAGATTACTTAGCCAAGTAAAAGGCGTTTTAAGGAAAACAGCATGACGAAATTTCATAATTTCATGTTGGTCAAAGTTTGACCAAGAAAGTCAAAGTTGACCAAAAAGTCAAAGGGTTGACTTAGAACGGTCAAAGATATGACTATACAGCAATAGGATAATCAGTATGGAAATTATACTGCGGAAACCGTCTTTGCGAACGAATAAGCAAGAATATACTATGAGACCACCCTAGAAAAATCAAGCACAATATTTGGAGCAATATGGGCTAAATGGTTTCAAGTCCCAAGAAAAATTTATACGTAGTCCAATTTTATGCAGATGGATTTTGGACTACAATTCAGTATGATAATACTGTTTTAGGACAAAACAGTATTGATATTATCAAAGTTAGTAAGGAAATAGATTGCATAATTATATTAAGGGATTCTTGGAATCAAGAGGATAATTATGCATGAATTGGGAATCAAGTGGCTCTACCTTAGCCGATCACCCGCAGGGACTAAATTGTAAATATTTTATCTTTAGGGGTAAAAGTACAATTTTTGGAAAAGTTAACAATGATGATGTAAGCATGATGTCATCAAGGTGATGTAAGCATGATGTCATCAAGGTGATGTAAGCATGATGTCATCAAGGTGATGTCATCAAGGTGATGTAAGCATTATGTCATCAAGGTGATGTAAGCATGATGTCATCATGATGAGGTAAGCAAAACTTGTGCACTAAGGAAGCAAATGGCCGGCCACCACCTAGAGGGACTAATTAGCAAATATTTTTGCTTCAAGGACCAATATGCAATTTTAGAAAAATAATTAAATCCTAGTTCAAGGACTTTTTAGCAATTTTGAAAAGTTCAAAAAGCCTATAAATAGAGGTGAGGGGGGGCAGATTTTTAGTGGAAAAATGGGGAAAAACAAGCCAAACTCGTGCCAATTTTCTTCTCACCCATTTCCCCACAAAAACCGAACCCTAGGGAGTTGGAAAAAAAAATGGTTGGACGGATTTGGTGGTGATGGCCGAACCTTGTGTGAGGCTTAAGCTTGAGTGGCCAAAAATTTTGGAACCCATTTGGAGGGGAGAGGCCGCCTGTGATGGCAGCCAAAGAGAGTAAGGAAAAGTTTGGGATCCAAGCTTGAGAACCAACTTCCAAACCCTAGAGGTAAACCTTATAACCCTAAGCTTTTTAAGTGAGCTTTAATTTGGAAATTTAAGTGTATTTCCAAGCAATGGTTTGTAAGAGCATAAGCTCATCGTTTATTTTCATGCAATGAGCTTAGGTGCTTAGCTATGTGCTTGATTAGGGTCTCAATTTATGATTTTATGCTCTAGAATTTCATGCTAAGGGTGTATGCTCACTAAGTATTTGTGATATGTCCCAAGATGTTTGAATGATGCATGGATGTATGTTTTACATTAGAAAGTGCTGCATGACTGATATTAGGTTCCCGCTGTGGGCGGTTGAGGTAGTGTGCGCGTGTTAGAACGTAAAACCAACTTAAGAACAAAACTGCCAGTTTTCGGGTAAAACTGGCCAGTTTTCTGGAAAGTCGATTTTGAGGCCCTTAGAGGCCGAATTTGAAAAAAGTTAAAACTACAAAGTTGTAGAGAAAAGATTTTCCTAGGGGGCGTCGTGGACAGTTTTTTAAAATAAGGCTCCAAAGGCCTTCGTTTTTACAAAAATCCGAGACTGAGAATTCCTGGGCAGAGCAGACCCAGTGTGCACGGCCAGCAGGATTCAACCTCAAAAATGATTAAGTTAAGGACAGAACTGGGTTTTCAGTAAAGAACCAAAGTTGTAGTATTTTTCGAGATCTACAACTTTCATGAAGAAAGTTTTCTCAGATTCCAAACAGATTTTAAGATAAAGATTTTATCATAAAAACAGTGCAGGAAAGAAGAAAATTCCTGCACAAGATTTTCAGAAAAACAGTACAAATCAGGAAATTCCTGCATGTGCACTAATCACTGAGATTAATAAACTGTATTTTTACACAACACCAATGTTTTGACTGTGGAGACTGTTCCAACAACAGTTTTCAGTGTTCAATAATATTTATGAGGCTTTATTTTAAGAACCCCGAATTTTTATAAGCTAATTGAAGGTTTTTTGATTTAAACTTCCAAATTTTCCAAGACAAGGAAATTGGATTTTTTAAAGCCAAAATTGGTAACATAACGACAACGGAAGATAACCGGGATGGATACCCGAGTTATGAGGGGTTGACTTTTGTTGACTAAGTTTGACCTATAAGGAGTTGACTTTTGTTGACTAAGTTGACCCATGGAATGTTGACCTTAGTTGACCAAGAGGTTGGCTTTGGTTGACCAAGTTCGACCAAGGTTGACTAAGGTTATCACATCAAAGGTTACGTATTGTAACCCAATAAGTTATCATGTGTATAATTGGGGGACATATAACTAAGATTGTGTATGAATGTTGGATAGGTCACCAACTTTTTATAGGATCCTTATCCTATGTTCTTTTTAATAGCAGGAAGTAACATGCAGTTGCGACCTGAGTTGGAATAACGAAACCCATGGTATAGCATAACAGCTAAGTACAAACCCCACCTACAGTATGGAAAATAGTAAACTATTTTCCAATATATGATATGTTTTCATGTGTGTTATGAATGCCATATTTTCAAGTATGCTATGTTTTCAAGTATGCCATGTTTTCAAGTATGCCATGTTTCAAGAATGCCATGTTTTTAAGAATGCCATGTAAATGTTAAGTTATGGTATAGTGACATCATGAGGCATGTTCACTAATGTTAAATCACATGGTAAGAAAATACAAGTAAGGTGTCGTACCACCCTCCCGTGATCGAGGAGGATACATGTTCAAGACAAGTTATGATTATTGACCTCTCGTTGATGCGTGAGGGTCAAGTTTATGATTCCCAGAACTGTTAGGGCCTTGCAAACCCTAACTTTGTCTGGAGGCTGCGCGCTTTTGGTACGTACACTATGAGCCCACATGTTAAGTCAAGATAATAAGTTCAAATGCATAAAAGATTCATAATTGGACATAATTGGTTCATGCATAAGTTGTATGATATTTATTGTGTTTTTGTGAGATCATGTTTGTACTTGCTGGGCGAAAGCTCATTTGTATATTTCATACTGTAGGTAAAAGTAAGATGCCTGCAGCTTTACTTGGTGGGCCATGGAGACGATGCAGCAAGTGAAGGGCGGTATGGGATACCACTACGCAAAAATTTTCCGCAACCTCTTTTGAGTTAATATGTATATATCTCAAAAGTAAATTATGCTATATAGTATGTATGGAGTTAAAGACTTGAGAATGTCTTTTTATTTCAGTATAAGTACGCAAGATTTTCCGCAAAAATTTTAAGTATGATGTTTATGTGTAATTAAGTAGTATGTGATGTTTTCAAGTTGTGATTTAAAAAATAAGTTATCAGAATTTAAAAGAAAGAAAAAAAAAAGAAAAAGAAAATTTATTCCCAAATTTTCAAGAGCAAGATTAATTATTTAAGACTAAGGTTTAAGCAAGCATAGTAACGGCCTACGTTTACGTAGTCGGTCCTACGTGGATTTTGGGGCGTTACATTTTCCTAGGGCGCAGCGTGGATAGTTTTCAAAAATAAGGCTCCGAAGGCCTTCGTTTTTATAAAAACCCGAGCCTGACTGTGCCCAGGACTTATGCACGGCCAGGTGAGTTCAACAGGAAATAAGAGCACGTTAGATTCCGAACTGGGTTTTCTGTAGAACGCGAAAGTTGTAGGGTTTTTCGAAAGCTAAAACTTTCGTGAAGACAACTTTTTCTAATTCAAACCAGATTTTTAAATAGAAATGGATTTCTAAAAACTGTGCAGGAAACAAGAAATTCCTGCACAGGATTTTCTAAAACAATACAGGAAAACTGTATTTTTGCACCAACACCAATATTTTGACTACGAAAACTGTTCCAATGGCAGTTTTCAGCCCTTAATGATTTTTATAAAGTCCCACTTTGAAAACCACAAATTTTTAAGTTAAACAAAAGATTTTTTGCCAAATTTTCCAAATTGGATTTTAAAAGCCAAAGTTTAGTAACAAGACAATGACGGATAGTAACCGGGAAGGATACCCGAGTTACTAGGCTTGGCCCAAAAGCCCAAGTTTGACCCATAGAATGTTGACTTTGGTTGACTAAGTTTGACCACCTTAAGGGTTACCTTATGTAACCCAATAAGTTATCATGTGTATAATTGGGGAACATATAACTAAGATTGCGTATGAATGTTGGATAGGTCACTAACATTTTATAGGATCCATATCCTATGTTCTTTTAATAGCAGGAAGTAACATGCAGTTGCGACCTGAGTTGATACAACGAAGCCCAGGGTATAGCATAACAGGTAGGTACAAACCTCACCTACAGTATGGAAAATAGTACACTATTTTCCAATATATGATATGTTTTCATGTGTGTTATGTATGCTATATTTTCAAGAATGCCATGTTTTCAAGAATGCCATGTAAATGTTAAGTTATGGTATAGTGACATCATGAGGCATGTTCACTGATGTTAAATCACATGGTAAGAAAATACAAACAAGGTATCGTACCACCCTCCCGTGATCGAGGAGGATACATGTTCAAGACAAGTTATGATTATTAACCTCTCGTTGATGTGTGAGGGTCAAGTTTATGATTCCCAGAACTGTTAGGGCCTTGCAAACCCTAACTTTGTCTGGAGGTTGCGCGCTTTTGGTATGTACACTATGGGCCCACATGTTAAGACAAGATAATAAGTTCAAGATTAAGTCCATAATGAAGCACAAGACATTCAAACCGATCATAAATGGATCATGCATAAATTACCTGATGTTTTAAGAGGTTTTGTGAGATTATGTTTGTGCTTACTGGGCAAAAGTTCATCAGTATATTCCATACTGTAGGTAAAAGTAAGATGCCTGCAGCTTTACTTTATGGGCCATGGAGACGATGCAGCAAGTGAAGGACGGTATGGGATACCACTACGCAAGATTTTTCGCAAATATTTTAAGTATGAAGTTGTATATGTATGATTAAGAAATATGTACCATGTTATGTATGTGATGATTCTAAGGTCCGGTTTAAAAGGTTATGGTGACCTTATAATCGGCATAACAAGTAATGGGTAGGCATGATGAAGTTTTCCCATAAGTACAAGTTTATTTAAGTTATGATTTTAAAATAAAGTTTAAAGTTAAAAAAAAAAAAATTCTGAAATTTTCTGTAAGGTTAATTATTTAATACTAAGGTTTAAGTTAAGCAAGCATGGTAACGGCCCACGTTTACGTAGTCGGTCCTACGTGGATTTTGGGGCGTTACAAAGTTGGTATCAGAGCGGTATCCTGCCAGCCTACTTCACTTCGCTTCACATCGTTTCTGCAAGTGCCCAAGTAAGTTATTTTATTTTTTTTCCTTTGATTAGAATTAGTTAAGATCTTACGTGTGAAGTAAGTATCCCTTGTCAATGATCATGTTGGAGAATGATACTCCTGGTGCTTGTAAAGGACTACTCCATCCCGTTATGATCATAGCTGGGAACTCTTGTCCACATAAGGAAAATGTTGAATACAGAGATGGATAAGCTTACAATGTGATATGAAGAGATCATGATAAGTTATGATGTTTTCAAGATAGGACATGATAAGATATGGAGGAAAGAATAGATATACGACATATGAGGAATAAGGAACTAGAGTTAAAAGATGGTTCGCCATGCGTATGAACAGACCAAATTTTTTTTACAAGAGCCTAATCTTGCAACTGTAGTAGCTAAGTTATGATTGCTAGAATAGCAATAAGGAAATGAATAGGCTTCGAGATCGTATAGCCTATCGCTTTACCTTGGTATGATGGTAACAAGGAATTTTTCATTCTAAGGAATGGATCAATACCATGGAAGTTAAGTTTCCTGATTCTGAAACTTTTTCCCCATAAGAGTAATATTAGAAACGGGAAAAAAATTTGATGACGCCTTAGTTTGGAGGTAGCAAATAAGCAATATGCCAATATAAGTTGGATGCTACTGCTACCAACAACAATTTATCAGGCTATGATAATAATGATGACCAGGAAATTTGATGATAAGTTAATGAGGTTAAGGTCAATAGCACCAACCTTGAAGTCGACACATAATGGTTGATTAAGGTCGACTATATACAATCATTTAAGTGATGGAAATCATGAAATGATGATTGGGAGTTTTAGATATCCCTTAGAACAATGATTATGCCTTTTTGCTATAAAGGAAATGCTAAAGGCACAAGAGAAGTTTCTACTAGCTAACAAGTAGCTAGTTGATACAAGGATACCTTTCATTGCATCACTCGAATAGTAATATGTTTTCAATACTACTATTTAGTATTGTTTTCCATGATTCACTTGGAAAAAGATTCCAAGAAATTATTTTTATGTATAGTGCTTGATCTTATGCTTATTAGAACCAACTCATGTTATGTAAAGGGCCAAATCCTTGAGGAACAGAGTTCCAAGAAAGGGGCCATCATGTTATGTAACAGAAAACCTTGAGGAACAGAGTTTCAAGAAAGGGGCCACTATGAAAAGTACAGGGTTCTAATAGCATGAGATTAACATTGCACTAGAGGGTCCTCAGCCTTTTCAAATTTAAAGAAAAATATCTTAAATATGATATATTCGCTGAGCCCTCAACTAAAGTTAAAGAGAAGTATTATATGATATGCTTTTTAAATATGGCAAGTTATATGATATACTTGCTAAGAAATTTTATGAAAGTAGTTCTGGTGATGCAGTACGAAAGCAAAGTATGATGGTATGTAAGAAAGTATGAAAGTATGCATGAAAGAATGAAAGTATGAAAGCATGAAAGTATGAGGATATGAAGGTATGAATTATGAGGATATAGAAAGAAGATTATGGTTCTATATAAAAGATATTATCCCATTAAGATATTAAAATAGGAACGTGAACAAGTTATTCAATCCATAGTAACTTGTTAAGGATTGATAGTGGATTGAAGAAAAGTCACTTAGGATTATACGAATTTTCGAGGACGAAAATCTTTTAAGGAGGGTAGAATGTAATACCCGAAATTTTGATGACTTTAGATTTCCTTTGAAACAAGGAAAACCTAAGTCTAAATCATGATCGGAGTGCAATAACAGTATAGGCTTGAGTTCTCGATTAACTAGCTACGAGACTCAACAAAAGATTACTTAGCCAAGTGAAAGGCGTTTTAAGGAAAACAGCATGATAAATTTCATAATTTCATGTTGGTCAAAGTTTGACCAAGAAACTCAAAGTTGACCAAAAAGTCAAAGGGTTGACTAAGAACGGTCAAAGGTATGACTATACAGTAATAAGATAATCAGTATGGAAATTATATTGCGGAAACCGTCTTTACGAATAAATAAGCAAGAATAAGCTATGAGACCACCCTAGAAAAATCAAGCACAATATTTGGAGCAATATGGGCTAAATGGTTTCAAGTCCCAAGAAAAAATTTATACGTAGTCAAATTTTTTGCAGATGGATTTTGGACTACAATTCAGTATGATAATACTATTTTAGGACAAAACAATATTGATATTATCAAAGTTAGTAAGGAAATGGATTGCATAATTATATTAAGGGATTCTTGGAATCAAGAAGATAATTATGCATGATTTCTACCTTAGCCGATCACCCGCAGGGACTAAATTGTAAATATTTTATCTTTAGGGGCAAAAGTGCAATTTTTGGAAAAGTTAGCAATGATGATGTAAGCATGATGTCATCAAGATGATGTCATCAAGGTGATGTAAGCATGATGTCATCAAGGTGATGTAAGCATGATGTCATCATGATGAGGTAAGCAAAACTTGTGCACCAAGGAAGCAAATGGCTGGCCACCACATGTAGGGACTAATTAGCAAATATTTTTGCTTCAAGGACCAAAATACAATTTTAGAAAAATAATTAAATCCTAGTTCAAGGACTTTTTGGCAATTTAAAAAAGTTCAAAAAGCCTATAAATAGAGGTGAGGGGGGGCAGATTTTTAGTGGAAAAATAGAGAAATCTAGCCAAACTCTTGCAAAATTTTCTCTCACACTTTTCCTCTCCAAAACCGAACCCTAGGGAGTGGAAAAAAAAAATGGTTGGCCGGATTTGGTGGTGATGGCCGAATCTTGTGTGAGGCTTAAGCTTGAGTGGCCGAAAATATTGGAACCCCAATTGGAGGGGGGTGGCCGATTATGGTGATGAGCAAGGGGGAAAGAGTTTAAACTCAAAACCTAGCATCAATCTTGGTGTGAACTAAGATAATCTCCCTTAGCCCTAAGCTTTTCAATTTGAGCTTAAATTTGAAAATTTAAGTGTATTTCCAAGCAATGGTTTGTAAGAGCATAAGCTTATCCTTTATTTTCATGCAATGAGCTTAGGTGCTTAGCTATGTGCTTGATTAGGGTCTCAATTTATGATTTTAGTGTATGCTATGACAATATGCTTGCATGATATTAGAGTTTGCATGCATGCCTATTAAGTGTTCGATATATGTCCCCAATATGCCTAAGAAGTTATAGGTTATGCATGTTTATGTTTAAGCTAGATTAGAAGCTTGAATGATGCATGGTGATGCAAACCTAAAGTTTTGCAGACCCTAGTTTGGTGCAAGAACACCCAAGGGTTTGCCCTTGCATGAAAATGTTTGAATCATGCATGGATGTATGTTTTATGTTAGAAAGCGCTGTATGACTGATATTAGGCTCCCGCTGTGGGCGGTTGAGGTAGTGTGCGCGTAATAGGACGTAAAACGAACCTAATAACAAAACTGCCAGTTTCGGGTAAAACTGGCCAGTTTTTTGGAAAGATGATATTGAGGCCCTTAGAGGCCGAATTAGGCAAAACGTAAAACATGAAAGTTGTAGAGAAGGGATTTTCCTAGGTGGCTACGTATACAGTTTTCAAAAATAAGGCTCTGAAAGCCTTCGTTTTTATAAAAACCCGAGCCTGACTGTGCCCAGGACTTAAGCACGGCCAGGTGAGTTCAACAGGGAATAAGAGCACGTTAGATTCCGAACTGGGTTTACTGTAAAATGCAAAAGTTGTAGGGTTTTTCGACAGCTAAAACTTTCGTGAAGACAACTTTTTCTAATTCAAACCAGATTTTTAAATAGAAATAGATTTCTAAAAACTGTGCAGGAAACAAGAAATTCCTGCACAGGATTTTCTAAAACAATACAGGAAAACTGTATTTTTGCACCAACACCAATGTTTTGACTATGAAAACTCTTCCAATGGCAGTTTTCAGCCCTTAATGATTTTTATAAAGTCCCACTCTAAAAACCATGAATTTTTAAGTTAAACAAAAGATTTTTGGCCAAATTTTCCAAATTGGATTTTAAAAGCCAAAGTTTAGTAACAAGACAATGACGGATAGTAACCGGGAAGGATACCCGAGTTACTAGGCTTGGCCCAAAAGCCCAAGTTTGACCCATAGAATGTTGACTTTGGTTGACTAAGTTTGACCACCTTAAGGGTTACCTTATGTAACCCAATAAGTTATCATGTGTATAATTGGGGAACATATAACTAAGATTGCGTATGAATGTTGGATAGGTCACCAACATTTTATAGGATCCTTATTCTATGTTCTTTTAATAGCAGGAAGTAACATGCAGTTGCGACCTGAGTTGATACAACGAAACCCAGGGTATAGCATAACAGGTAGGTACAAACCTCACATACAGTATGGAAAATAATACACTATTTTCCAATATATGATATGTTTTCATGTGTGTTATGTATGTCATATTTTCAAGAATGCCATGTTTTCAAGAATGCCACGTTTTTAAGAATGCCATGTAAATGTTAAGTTATGGTATGGTGACATCATGAGGCATGTTCACTAATGTTAAATCACATGGTAAGAAAATACAAACAAGGTGTCGTACCACCCTCCCGTGATCGAGGAGGATACATGTTCAAGACAAGTTATGATTATTAACCTCTCGTTGATGCGTGAGGGTCAATTTTATGATTCCCAGAACTGTTAGGGCCTTGCAAACCCTAATTTTGTCTGGAGGCTGCGCGCTTTTGGTACGTACACTATGGGCCCACATGCTAAGACAAGATAATAAGTTCAAGATTAAGTCCATAATGAAGCACAAGACAGTCAAACCGATCATAAATGGATCATGCATAAATTACCTGATGTTTTAAGAGGTTTTGTGAGATTATGTTTGTACTTGCTGTGCGAAAGCTCATCAGTATATTCCATACTATAGGTAAAAGTAAGATGCCTGCAGCTTTACTTTGTGGGCCATGGAGACGATGCAGCAAGTGAAGGGCGGTATGGGATACCACTACGCAAGATTTTCCGCAAATATTTTAAGTATGAAGTTGTATATGTATGATTAAGAAATATGTATCATGTTATGTATGTGATGATTCCAAGGTCCGGTTTAAAAGGTTATGGTGACCTTATAATCGGCATAACAAGTAATGGGTAGGCATGATGAAGTTTACCCATAAGTACAAGTTTATTTAAGTTATGATTTTAAAATAAAGTTTAATGTTTAAAAAAAAAAAATCTGAAATTTTCTGTAAGGTTAATTATTTAATACTAAGGTTTAAGTTAAGCAAGCATGGTAACGGCCCACATTTACGTAGTCAGTCCTACGTGGATTTTGGGGCGTTACATATATAGTATTCCAATCCTTTTTCAAAATTTATCTCCTTCTTGAAAAATAATTAATAATTATTTTTCCGGATAAATTTTGAACTAAAAGATCATACAACTTTAGGGCTAATGACACGCCCCGACCTACGCAGGGTCGTGATTTCGTACTTACTTAACTTAATTCTTAATTTAAATACTTAGACTTACTGAGAATTTGAGAGTAAAATTTTTTTTTTCCTTTTTCTTTTAAACTCAAACCCCAAAACTTAACTTATACTTATACTTATTTATAAGTACTCACACGAGTACCGAGCTTTCATTTCATACCTTAATTGAAAGCTATCGTATTCAAACCGTGGACAAAACCCGACTTAATACGGGTCGGTACAACACGAGGCAACTTGTTGCCGTCATACTTAAAAACTTATCCTTACCCGTACTATCATTTCTTTATAACATAACATAACATAAACACATTTTACAAACATAATTTACAAAACATATTTTCCAAAACCCGTGGCGATGTCCATCCCACATTTCACAGTTGCAGTGCCAGCCCTCCACAGTCTTGCATCAGGTATGGCCGGTAGGTTGCTTACCTACAGCATGAACGTAAGTTGTGACGCCCCGACTTCCCAAACCGGGTCGACACCATACATACTTGTACTTATCTTACTTGAAAATTTGAGAATAAATTTTTTTTTAAACATATATACATAGATTATTTTGTAGAGAAAAACTTGTCTTGCATACATACTATACTGAAAATACATTCTCAAGTCTTCAAACTTCATACACACTGCATAACATAATTTACTTTTGAGATATATACATATTAACTCAAAAGTGGTTGCGGAAAATTTTGCGTAGTGGTATCCCACACCGCCCTTCATTCGCCGCATCATCTGCGTGACCCATCAGCTAGGCTGCAGGCTTTTTACCTATAGTATGAAATATACAAATGAGCTTTCACCCAGCAAGTACAAACATATCTCACAAAACATTTCAAACCTCTTAAAAACATGCCAATCATCATGTAATTTATGCATGATCCATTTATGATCGATTTGTATGTCTTATGCTTCATTATGGACTTAATCTTGAACTTATTATCTTGTCTTAACATGTGGGCCCATAGTGTACGTACCAAAAGCGCGCAGCCTCCAAACAAAGTTAGGGTTTGCAAGGCCCTAACAGTTTTGGGAATCATAAACTTGACCCTCACGCATCAACGAGTGGTCAATAATCATAACTTGTCTTGAACATGTATCCTCCTCGATCACGGGAGGGTGGTACGACACCTTGCTTGACTTGGTTTAGTCTTAGTCTTTTATATTCCAAAACTAAGAATCTTTAGTTATGATCTCATTAGTCATGGTGCACATGTGATACAGACATGGCATAACCATAAATCATGGTATATCTTGGCTTATCATAGCTTATCATGGCATGACTTAACATAACTTAGCATGGCATGACATAACATACTTAACATAGTATGACTTGGCATAACAGGTCATAACATAACTTAGCACATCATAGTATGGCATTACATATCATAGCATAACATAGCATAACATAGTATGTATACTTGAAAATAGTATTTACTACTTTCCATACTGTAGGTGAGGTCTGTACTTGCCTGTTATGCTATATCTTGGGTTTCGTTGCTCCGATTCAGGTTGCAACTGCAGGTTACTTCCTGCTATTAAAAAGCACATAGGATAAGGATCCTATAAAATGTTGGTGACCTATCCAACATTCAAACACAATCTTAGTTATATGTCCCCCAATTATATACATGATAACTTATTTGGTTACATAGGGTAACCTTTGAGGTGGTCAAACTTAGTCAACCAAAGTCAACATTCTATGGGTCAAATTTGGGTTTTTTGGGCCAAGCTTAGTAACTCGGGTATCGTTCCTGGTTACTATCCGTTATTGTCTTGTTACTAAACTTTGGCTTTTAAAATCCAATTTGGAAAATTTGGCCAAAAATCTTTTGTTTAACTTACAAATTCGTGGTTTTCAAAGTGGGACTTTATAAAAATCATTAAGGGCTGAAAACTGCCATTGGAACAATTTTCATAGTCAAAACATTGGTGTTGGTGCAAAAATACAGTTTTCCTGTATTGTTTTAGAAAATCCTGTGCAGGAATTTCCTGTGTCCTGCACAGTTCTTAGAAATTCATTTCTATTTAAAAATATGCTTTGAATTAATAAAAGTTGTCTTCATGAAAGTTTTAGATTTCGAAAAACCCTACAACTTTCGTGTTTTGCAGAAAACCCAGTTCGGACTCTAACATGCTCTTATTCCCTATTGAACTTACCTGGCCGTGCATAAGTCCTGGGCACAGTCAGGCTCGGGTTTTTATAAAAAACGAAGGCCTTTGGAGCCTTATTTTTGAAAACTGTCGACGTTTCCCCCTAGGAAAATTCCTTCTCTACAACTTTCATGTTTTACGTTTTGCCTAATTCGGCCTCTAAGGTCCTCAAAATCATCTTTCCAAAAAACTGGCCAGTTTTACCTGAAAACTGGCAGTTTTATTCTTATCTTGGTTTTACGTCCTAATACGCGCACACTACCTCAACCGTCCACAGCGGGAGCCTAATATCAGTCATGCAGCGGTTTCTAACATTCCATACCATCGTCACATAAACACACATCAACAATCATCACATCAAACACTTAGCATGCATAATCAAGCACAAACTTAAACATACTTGGGGACATATAACCTTAGCATGCATCAAACATATAAACCTTAATTTCATGCAACCAAAGCATAAAATTATGCATGACTTAGTAAATAAAACCACCTAAACCATAAATTCAAGTACCAACCTAAAAATTCTAAGCTAGGGCATAAAAATTAAATTGAGCTTATGCTCTTACATCAAATGCGTGAAATACACTTAAATTTCCCAAATTGAAGCTCAATTTAAAAGCTTAGGGTTTAAGGGTTTACCTCTAGGGTTTGGAATTGGGTTCTCAAGCTTGGGTCCCAAAACTTTTTCCCTATTCCCTTGGCTGCCACCACAACCGGTTTTCCCCTCCAATGGGTTCCAAAAATTTAGCTACTCTTTGCTTGTTTTCACCACAAGTCCGGTTACCCTTGGACCTTCCTTTCCTTACTTTTTCTTTCCTTTTTCTCCTCCCCCCACAACTGGCCTTCTAGCCCTAATGGGGTATTAAAAAAAATCAACCTTTGGCTTGGTGTCCTAACAAAAATCCGACCACCCTACTAGCTTGCTCTAGGGTTTCTATATTTTTTTTTTCTCTTGGCTTTCTTTCTTGGGTTCGGTTTTTGAAAGGGAGAGTGTGAGAGGAAAATTTGCAAGAGTTTGGTTTGTTTTCACAATTTTTTGACTAAAAATCCGCCCCCCCCCCCCTTGGGTATTTATAGGTGAAAATTATTTTAATTTTGGATTTATTTTTAATCCAAAATTTGCTTAAAAACCCTTGAAGCAAAAATAATTGCACAAAATTTTGCTAAAATGCCCTCCAAGTGGCCGGCCATTTTGGGTGCAAGGTGGCAAAAATTTTGATTTCTTTCCACCATTTTTCTTTTAATCCAAAAATGATGTCATAATTCCAAACTTGGGTGATGTCATCATAAGGCCTCGTTTAGCTTGTTCCTTAATATGCAGTCCATTTTTAAACTAACACAGATATTTTCGATACTGTGTTCACTAATACACAGTACAATTTAGTACTGTTATACTGAACTGCAGTCCAAAATTTATCTGCGTATAGTTGGACTGTATAAAAGTTTTTCTTTTTATTTAAAGCTATTTGGCTCTTAATACCCTATTTTAGGTGCTTGAATTTTCTATGGTGGTTTTAAATCTTAATTATACTATCTTGTCTGTAAAGACGGTTTTCGCAGTATAATTCTTATACTGCTTATCGTACCACAGTACCGTCTTATATTTGACTTCTCTGGTCAACTTTGACTTTTTTGGTCAAACTTTGACCAACATGAATTCATGAAATTTCGTTATGCATTTTTCCTTAAAAGGCCTATTATGGAGTCTCGTAGCTAATTTAACGAGAACTCAACCATATACTGATAAAATTATGAATTTTGTATTGATATTCATAATTCTCATAAAATATCACATAAACACATAGTACGAGCTTAGATTTCTTATATATACAAGGAAATCATGAGTCCGAAAAATTTTGGTCATTACAATCTACCCTCCTTAAAAATTTTTGTCCTCGAAAATCAGAACAATTCAGGGTAGCTTTTCTTCATGTCTTCTTCGCGCTCCTATGTTGCCTCCTCAATATCATGATTTCGCCATAAGACCTTAACTAAAGGTATAACGTTGTTTCTTAGCACCTTTTCTTCTCGTGCCAAGATTCGAACCGGTTTCTCCTCATACGTCAAATCCTCGTGAACCTCAATTGGTTCGTGGTCCAATACATGTAATGGATCCGAGATGTACTTCTTTAGCATCGACACATGAAATACATCGTGTACATATGCTAATTCTTGGGGCAAAGCCAAATTATAGTCTACATTACCAACTCTTTCCATTATTTCGAATGGCCCTATGTATCTTGGACTTAATTTTCCCTTCTTTCCAAATCTCATAACTCCTTTGAATGGAGCAACTTTGAGGAAAACCAAGTCTCCTACTTGGAATTCTAGAGGCCTTCTGCGTTTGTCGGCATAGGTCTTTTGTCGACTAAATGCAGTTTCCATCCGTTGACGTATAAGTTTCACAGCCTCAGTGGTTCTCCGAATAAAATCTGTGGACACAAGTTCCTTCTCTCTTGTCTCGTACCAGTGGACTGGAGATACACATTCTCCCGTACAGGGCTTCATAAGGAGCCATTTCAATTGAAGCTTGGAAACTGTTGTTGTACGAGAATTCAATCAAAGGAAGCTTCTTATCCCAAGTTCCTTTGAAGTCCATGATGCATGCTCGCAACATATCTTCTAGGGTCTGAATGGTCCTCTCTGATTGTCCATCCGTTTGAGGGTGAAAAGCCGTACTAAAAGTAAGCTTGGTACCTATTGCTTGATGTATACTTCTCCAAAACTTAGAAGTGAAACGACCATCACGATCAGAGATGATTGTCTTTGGAATCCCATGGTAGCGAACGATCTGCGCAACATATAATTCTGCTAGCTGGTCCACTGAAAATCTAAGCTTAATGGCAATAAAGTGTGTAGACTTTGTCAAACGATCCATAATCACCCAAATAGCATCGTTGCCACAGGGAGTTCGGGGTAGGCCAACCACAAAATCCATGGTCACTTGGTCCCATTTCCATTCTAGGATGGAAATTTTCTGCAATTCTCCCCCTGGACGTTGGTGTTCTGCCTTCACCTTTTGACACGTAAGGCATTTACTGACAAATGTAGCAACGTCATTCTTCATTCTGGGCCACCAAAAACTTTCTTTCAAGTCTTGGTACATCTTCGTAGCTCCAGGATGAATGGAATATGGAGTCTCATGAGCCTCCTTCATGATTTGCTCCTTTAACTCGTCCTCGTTAGGAATGCATAATCTACTTTTCCGATAGAGTATGCCCGCATCCGATATGTTGAAATCCGACTCCTTTCCTTCCAAGACCTCGTTCCTTGTTCTAAGCAGCGAGGCATCTCCTTCTTGTCGCTCCTTCATGCCATCCAAAATGGTAGGTTGGAAGGTTAGGGCAGCTAAACTTCCCGTGATAAGCTCTATTTCGGCTTCCACTAGCTCCTTCTGAAGAGGTTCGATCAACGACTGTGTTGACATCAACGAGGAAGACGACTTCCGACTAAGGGCATCGGCTACTTTGTTAGCCTTTCCTGGATGGTAACGGATGTCTATGTCATAATCTTTCACCAGTTCGAGCCATTTTCTTTGTCTCATGTTAAGCTCCTTTTGTATGAAGATATACTTCAAACTCTGATGATCCGTGTAAACTTCACACTTAGTACCGTAAAGGTAGTGTCTCCAGATTTTGAGCACAAATACTACCGCCGCAAGTTCCAAATCATGCATCGGATAGTTCTTCTCATGATCCTTGAGCTGTCGTAAAGCATAAGCGATCACCTTTCCATTTTGCATGAGAACGGCTCCCAATCCTATCTTGGACGCATCGCTATATATCACGAAGTTCCCTTTCCCCACCTTTGGAATTATGAGGATCGGATCACTAGTCAGCTTACTTTTCAGTTCTTGGAAGTGTTCTTCACACTTTGCCGTCCATTCGTGGCAAGTCCAATCCAACTCAAACCATAGACTAAACCGTTTAAACCAGCCCTCGTGGCAAGTCGGTACGACACAATAACATTAGCTTGTCTTATCTTATTTTTTACCCCGTGATTTGATATTCGTGAACATGCTTCGTGATGTCATGATAACAAAACATAATACACCATAACATAAAATGTCATAACATAAAACATCATAACATTATAACATAAATCATCGTAATATCATAACATAACATAAAGCACCATAATTTATAACATATGTAAATCATGTAAATCAATACATGATTTCTTGAAAAACATACCATGCAACAAAAACGTTTTGTTCTTGCTATAGGTGGAGTTGTACTTACCTCGTATGTTATGTCCTATGCTGTGTTGCTCCAAGTCAGGTTGCAACAACAAGCTACCTCCTGCTATTACAAAGGACATAGGGTAAGGATTCTATAAATCATAATCATAAAATATTGGTAACCTAATCAACATCCATACATAACCTTAGTTATATGTCCCCCATATCTTCTTATGATAACTTATTCGGTTACTTGCCGTAACCGAATAAGTTATGATAAGTATTTTGTTAGGTTACTATAAGTAACCCTAGGTACCAGGCCCAGTCATACTTAAATAGTGTCTTATTAGATTACTAACAGTAACCTTGGGCCTAACTTGTCAAGCTCTGAAAATAGTCTTTGAAAACATTTTCTTTATTTTCAGTTATTAGTGCATGTGTAGGAATTTCCTACTTTTGCACTATTTTTCTGAAAATTCTGTGCAGGAATTTCATGTTTCCTGTACAGTTTCTAAGATCTAATTTTATCTTAATAATCTGTTTCGAATTTGAAAAATCTTTCTTCATGAAAGTTTTAGATATCGAATAATACTACAACTTTCGTGTTTTACTCAAAACCTAATTCTGCTTTTAACTTGTTCATATCCCTGGTTGAAACCGACTGGCCGTGCATAGGGTTTAGGCAGACCAAGGCTCGGGTTTTCATAAAAACGGAAGCATTTGGAGCTTATTTTTCAAAATCTGTCCATGCCCTTAGGATTTTCAATTTTCTACATCTTTGTAGTTTTGACTTTTCTTAAATTTGGCCTCTAAGGGCCTCAAAATCCTATTTCCAGATCACTGCCCATTTTTAAATCGAAACAGGCAGTTTTCGTTTCAGTTGGTTCTTACATAAACTTACTCGCACACTACCTCGAACGGTTAAAACCGTGAGCTTATGTCAAGCATGCAGGGTGTTTCATAACATTTTCATAATCATACATTATTTCATAACCATATAACTTCTTACAAACCCAAATGGTAATCTATACCAATTTAGGGTTTTTAGGATTTTTCTTGAACCCTAATTGCAACATACATAACCTTTTTCATACTTATTCATAAAACATCATCTTTGCAGCATGAGAGAACATATAGCACACATATAGTAGGCAATCACACAGCCTACTTTCCTCTAACTCAATTTATCATAAACTTACACCAAACCCTAATTAGAGATTAGCAAATCCTAATCAAGCACATACAAGCACTTAACAAAATCCTAGTGTATGAAACTTAAAAGTGAGCTCAAACTCTTACTTTCCCAACATGGAAATACATTTAAACCTTAAATCAAAACTTAATTGGAGAGCTAGAGAGTGGAGAGAATTACCTCAAGATCCAAGAGAGTAGATCTATACTTCGGTTGAGAAATTTTCTTCTCATTCTTTCTCAACAAATCCGACTTCTCTCTCTCTCTCTCTCTTCTTTCTTTCTTTCTTTGCTCAGCTCCTAGGGGAGAAGAACTAGAGAATGAGCTGTCAATATTGAGTGTCACTAAAAACTTACAAATGAACACTCCTTCACCTATTTATAGGTGAACATAATTTCTTACTTATTGCATGATAGTCCTTAAGAGCAAACTTTTTGGCTCATAACTCCTATGTGGTGGCCGGTCAAGGATGCTCTAGATGGCCAAGTGAGCAAAGCTAGATGGTTGACTCATCAAGGCTAGGAGCATGAGGTGTCTCTCCCTTGTGATGGCTGGCCATTAGGTGGTGAACCATGCTTGATCTAGCTAGCCAAGTAAACAAAGCTAGGGGTTGACTCATCAAGGCTAGAAGCATGAGGTGTCTTCTCCTTATGGTGGCCGGTCATTAGGTGGAACCATGTGGAGGATTTTGGTTGCTCTAGCTAGCCTAGTAAGCAAGCCTAGGGAGCTTGCTCATCAAGGCTACATATACACATGTCTCTTTCTTGTATTGGCCGGCCATAGGTGGAGAATTTTGGTTGGTCTAGCTAGCCAAATAAGCAAGGCTAGGGAGCTTGCTCATCAAGGCTAGAAGTACACATGTCATTCTCTCAATAACTTAGGGTAATTTGTTATATCTAAATTGCATATTGGTCCTCAAGAGCAAACTTTTTGCTTATAGAACTAATGTGGTGGCCGGCCATGTGGAGGGACATGTGGAGAAGCATGCTAGCTCAAGATCAAGACTTAGCCAAGTAAGCAAGGCTAGTATGCTTACTCACCAAACCTAAAAGCATGATGTGTCTATCTCACAAATTTTCTTATGAAATCCTTATTCCAACAATTGCATATTGGTCCTTAAGAGCAAACTTTTTGCTCATTGAACCACTAAGGTGGCCGGCTATAGTGCCATGTGGAAGATCACACTTAGCAAGCAAGCAAGGCTAGTGTGCTTAGTCACTAAGTCTAGAAGCATGACATGTCAATTCCTCCAATTTTTAGTGAAATTCTTATTTCCACACTTGCATATGGATCCTTAAGAGCAACATATTGCTCATTGATCACATGAGGTGGCCGGCCATAATGAGTCCATGTGGAAGAACATGGTTAAGCCAACTTCGTTCACCAAACCCTAACTTATTTCCCTTGGTTGCCAAGATAACCGAGCTTGTAACCGATCATTGGCCTAGTTGGATTTGGAGGCTTAGTTAGGAAAATCCATAAATTCCATAATTTACATACTTATTCATCATTACTTACTTTTCTTAAAATTACACTTTAGACTCTGAAGGACAAAATATTTGCACTTTGGCCCCTAAAGGTGGCCGGCTATGGTGGAGTCACTTGGCTTCCAATTCTTGCTTAGTCATCTATTTAAGGATGAGGTGTCATCCCATAAGGCCCCATTTGGCTTTCCTCCTAAATGCAGTCCATTTCAAATACTGTTTTCAACTAATAATAGCATAATTGTACTGGACCACTGTCCAGAATATATCTGTACTTAACTGGACTGCATATAGGATTTTCTTAGGACCTGAAACTACTTAGTCCTTATTGTCCTAAATAATGTGCTTGATTTTTCTGGGGTGGTCTTGAACCTTATTCTTGCTTATTTGTCCGTAATGACGGTTTATCGCAGTATAATTTCCATACTGTTAATTACACTGCAGTACCATCTCAGTCAAACCTTAGGTCAACCTAGTCAAATATTGACCGGGATAAAATCATAAATTCCTATTATGCCCTTTCCTCAAAAGGCCTCATGCTTAACTAAGCAAACTACTATTGAGTCTCGTAGTTAATTTAAACAAGAACTCAAACATATGCTGATATTTACTCAGATCATGAGTTTCATATTGACATATAAGCTTCAGACTTAGATTTTCCTTATATCTATGGAAATCACAAGTTCATCAGAATTTCGGGTTATTACATTCTACCCTTCTTAAAAATATTTTCGTCCTCAAAAATTTAGTGGTTCCAGTTTTAATGCTCCCATTTTAATACTTTAATGGGATCATGTCTCTTATATGGAACCATAATCTTACTTTCATATACTAACATCTCCTCATACTTTCATACTTTCATACGATCATCATACTTTCATATTTTCATACTTTCATACTTACATACTTACATACTTTCATACTACATGTCATCATATCATCGTACTTTCATACTGTATACTTTGATCATACTTACTGCATACTTTCATCATACTTTCACTTTTATACTGCATCATACGAACTATCTGCGTAAAAAGTTTAGCAAGTATTTCATATAACTTGTCACATGTGAGAAACACATCATATCATATCATATAACTTTTCGATACTTGAAAAGTATATCGTATCATATAACTTTTTACACTTAAAAAGCATATCGTATCTTACATTTAAAGTACTTCTCTTTAACTTTAGTTGAGGGTTCAGCAAATATATATCATATTTAATATTTTTTTTTAAATTTAGCTGAGACTAAGGACCCTCTAGTATAATGTTAATCTTGTATTATTAGAACCCTTTACTTTTCATAACCTTTCTTGGAACTTGTCCCTTTCTTGGAACTCGCTTCCTCAAGGATTCGGCCTATGGCCCCTATCTTGGAACTCGTTTCCAGGATTCGGCCTATGGCCCCTATCTTAGAACTCGCTTCCTCAAGGATTTGGCCATTTACTTTTCATAACATAACATAAGGTGGTTCTAATGAGATTAAACATCATACTTAAAAATAATTTCTTTGAATCTTTTCAAAGTCAATAATTGAAAACATTTTTTTTTCAAAACATAATATCGTTCGAGTGATGCAGTAAAAAGTATATTTATATCATATCAACTAGCTGCTTGCTAGATGGTAGAAGCTTCTCTCATTGCTTCTCACATTTCCTCCATAGCATAAATGCATAATCATAGCTCTAAGGAGGGTCTAAAACTTCTCATCATTACATAATTTCTATTACTTAAAAAGTCATATATAGTCGACATTAATCAAACCATTATATGTCGACTCCATGGTTGTTGCTATCAATTCCAACCTCATTAACTTCATCATCAGACTCATAGTCAGCATCATAGTCTACTAAATTATCGTTGGTAACATCCAACTCATATTTGCACATTGCCTATTTGCCACCTTAAAGCTAAGGCACCACCAAACCTTTTTCTCGTATCTAATATTATTCTTATGGGGACAAAAGTTTCGCAAACATAAAACTTAACTTCCATGCTGTTGATCCAATTCCTTAGAATGAAAAGTTCTTGGTTATCACCATACCAAGGTGAGGTAATAGGCATATCTAATCTCGAAGCCTATTCATTTCTTATCATATCCTATCATGGAAACATCATAACTTAGCGTATCATACTAGAGATTCATCATATCACATCATAAGCTTAATTTATCTAAGGTAACCACCACGCTTCCGCTGCGCAACTTTGATCCACCGTGCAGTCACTCCTTGGATCTTATCGAAGATGCGTGGCTCCTCCTCCATTCCTCGGAATGCCAACGGAACCTCACGGTCCTCTTCATCCAACCCGGATTTGACATCAGGTTCATGTCTTTATCATTATAATCTAACATAATTACTATATATAAAATAGAGTAAGAAAACAAACTTACAAAACTGTGGCGCTGGCGGCAGAACTGTGAAAATGGATAGTAGGAAACTTACTCTGATACCATCTCTGACATGCCCCGACCTACGCATGTTCGTGACTTCGTACTTACTTAACTTAATTCTTAATTTAAAAACTTAGACTTACTGAGAATTTGAGAGTAAAATTTTTTTTTCTTTTTCTTTTAAACTCAAACCCCAAAACTTAACTTATACTTATACTTATTTATAAGTACTCACTCGAGTATCGAGCTTTCATTTCAAACCTTTATTGAAAGCTATCATATTCAAACCGTGGACAAAACCTGACTTAATACGGGTTGGTACAACATTAGCTTGTCTTATCTTATTTTTTACCCCGTGATTTGATATTCGTGAATAACATGCTTCGTGATGTCACGATAACAAAACATAATACACCATAACATAAAACGTCATAACATCATAACATAAATCATCGTAATATCATAACATAAAACATCATAACATAAACATCATAACATAACATAAAGCACCATCACTTATAACATATGTAAATCATGTAAATCAATACATGATTTCTTGAAAAACATGCCATGCAACAAAAACGTTTTGTTCATGCTATAGGCGGAGTTGTACTTACCTCGTATGCTATGTCCTATGCTGTGTTGCTCCAAGTCAGGTTGCGACAACAGGCTACCTCCTGCTATTACAAAGGACATAGGGTAAGGATTCTATAAATCATAACCATAAAATGTTGGTAACCTAATCAACATCCATACATAACCTTAGTTATATGTCCCCTATATCTTCTTATAATAATTTATTCGGTTACTTGCCGTAACCCTAGGGCTCATGACCTAACCATACTTAAACAGTATTTTGTTAGGTTACTACAGGTAACCCTAGGTACCAGGCCCAATCATACTTAAATAGTATCTTATTAGATTACTAACAGTAACCTTGGGCCTAACTTGTTAAGCTCTGAAAATAGTCTTTGAAAACATTTTCTTAATTTTCAGTTATTAGTGCATGTATAGGAATTTCCTGCTTTTGCACTGTTTTTCTGAAAATCTTGCGCAGGAATTTCCTGTTTCCTGTACAGTTTCTAAGTTCTAATTTTGTCTTAACAATCTGTTCAGAATTTGAAAAATCTTTCTCATGAAAGTTATAGACATCGAATAATACTACAACTTTCGTGTTTTACTCAAAACCTAATTCTTCCTTTACCTTATTCACATCCCTGGTTGAATCCGACTGGCCGTGTACAGGGTTTGGGCAGACCAAGGCTCGGGTTTTCATAAAAACGGAAGCCTTTGGAGCTTATTTTTCAAAATCTCTCCACGCAGCCCCCTAGGATTTTCAATTTTCTACATCTTTGTAGCTTGACTTTTCTTAAATTCGGCATTTAAGGGCCTCAAAATCCTATTTCTAGATCACTGCCCAGTTTTAAATCAAAACTGACAGTTTTCGTTTCGGTTAGTTCTTACGTAAAATTACGCACACACTACCTCGAACGGTTAAAACCGTGAGCCTATGTCAAGCATACAGGGCGTTTGATAACATTTTCATAATCATACATTATTTCATAACCATATAACTTCTTACAAACCCAAATGGTAATCTATACCAATTTAGGGTTTTTAGGATTTTTCTTGAACCCTAATTGCAACATACATAACCTTTTTCATTCTTAATCAAAAAACATCATCTTTGCAGCATGAGAGAACATATAGCACACATATAGTAGGCAATCACATAGCCTCTTTCCTCTAACTCAATTTATCATAAACTTACACCAAACCCTAATTAGAGATTAGCAAATCCTAATCAAGCACATACAAGCACTTAACAAAATCCTAGTGCATGAAACTTAAAAGTGAGCTCAAACTCTTACTTTCCCAACATGGAAATACACTTAAACCTTAAATCAAAACTTAATTGGAGAGCTAGAGTGTGGAGAGAATTTCCTCAAGATCCAAGAGAGTGGATCTATACTTCGGTTGAGAAATTTTCTTCTCATTCTTTCTCAACAAATCCGACCTCTCTCTCTCTCTCTCTTTTCTTCCTTTCTTTCTTTGCTCGGCTCCTAGGGGAGAAGAACTAGAGAATGAGCTGCCAATATTGAGTGTCACTAAAAACTTACAAATGAACACTCCTTCACCTATTTATAGGTGAACATAATTTCTTACTTATTGCATGATAGTCCTTAAGAGCAAACTTTTTGGCTCATAACTCCTATGTGGTGGCCGGTCAAGGATGCTCTAGATGGCCAAGTGAGCAAAGTTAGATGGTTGACTCATCAAGGCTAGGAGCATGAGGTGTCTCTCCCTTGTGATGGCCGGCCATTAGGTGGTGAACCATGCTTGATCTAGCTAGCCAAGTAAGCAAAGCTAGGGGTTGACTCATCAAGGCTAGAAGCATGAGGTGTCTTCTCCTTATGGTGGCCGACCTTTAGGTGGAACCATGTGGAGTGTAATAGCCGACTTGTTTGTAAATTTATAACTTCTTTTGTTAAGAATAAAGTTTGGTTATGCAATCTGTATGATATGTTTTCTAAGAAATTTGTTGAATCTTTTGCTACAAGATTCAATGAATTATTTGTGTAGGTTTATGATCCTTTTGTTTAAAAAGGGAAAATTATGATTTATGACTCTATGTTAGTAATTTAAGAAAATCTGATACGTAGTTCAGAAAAGTTTAGGACAATGGTCCAGTTTAACTATACTGTTATCAGTTGAAAACAGTATATGAATATTTATTTTATTATGTTATTATGAACTGCATTTAGGAGAATAAGCCAAACAAGGCCTTTAAGGATGACACCTCTGATGACAAGTGTCATTGTTATGATTGGTCACCTCACAGGGACCAAAATGCAAATATTTTATGTTTAGGGGTCAATTTGCAAATAAAGGAAAGTTCATGATTTTGAAGCTAAAAAGCCTTCTAAGAAAGGATTTAGTAAAAATTTGATGTTTGAAGGCTTAACCATAACCGGCCAAGTCATAGGGACTAAAGTGCAAATATTTTGCCTTTAGGGGCCAATGTGTAATTTTGAAGAAAATTGTAGACTTATCAGCAATTATGTAAATTTTTGAATCAGGGACTTTTTAAGTAAAGTTTCTTAGTTCAATTGAGTCAATGACCCATTTTTAGTTTAGTTAGTTTGGTTGAAAATTAAGAAAGACAAGTTAAGATTGTATTTGAAAATTCTAGCTAGAACCAATCACATTGTTCCATGTGTCACCATAAGAACCGGCCACATCATGGCTTGTTGAGCAAGGGATCTTGTTTTTGAAAAATATTATGCAAATTAGAAGATTTTAAGTGTTATTAAAAGTTTACAAATCATACCCTAAGTTTAGTGAATTAACACTTTAATTTAGTTGGTTGATTTTGTGTTATGAATCAATTAGCAAATTGTCTCACATGGTTTCTTTAAAACCGGCCACATGAGGATGAGACACCCTATGCTTCTAGCTTGGCTAAGTCACACCCCTAGCCTTGCACCCTTGGCAAGCCAAGGCCTGCACACCTAGGCACCAAAGGCCGGCCACCATAATGAAGCAACACATCATGGTGTAGCCTTGGTGAGTAACATTCCTAGTCTTGCTCACTTGGCAAGCTCATGTTTTGCCTAAGCCACCACCCAAGGGCGGGCCACTACAAGGAAGTGACACTTCATAGCCTAGCTTTGGTGAGTAAGTAAACCTAGCTTTGCTCACTTGGCAAGCCAAGGCCTTGCTAAGCCAACACCAAAACCGGCCACCCTTAGAGAATGACACCTCATGGACTAGCTAGGGTGAGTAAGTCACTCTAGCTTTGCTCACATGGATAACCAAGGCATTGACACACCCCTTGGCCTAGCCTTGACGAACCAACACTCTAGGTTTTTTAGCCTAGCTCCCTTGGCAAGCCAAGGCTTGCACACCTCACCCTAGGGCCGGCCATCACATGGCAATGCCACCTCAAGCTTGTAGCTTTGATGAGCAAGCACTCTAGCTAAGCTTGCTTGGCAAATTGGAGCAAGAATGGCCGGCCAACACATAAGGACTAAAGGAAAAATATTTTGGCTTAAGGACTATTGCATAAATTACAAAAGATGGATTTCTTGAACTCTTTTAGAGCTTGGCACCTCATACACCTAGGCAAGCTTAATAAGCTTGCTAGCCTTGCTTGTTGGCAAGCAAAGGCATGCATAACCTCCACCTAAGGCCGGCCACACCAAGGAAGGGACACCTCATGGTTCCTAGGCCACATGAGTAAGCACCCTAGCTTGGGTTATTTGGCATGAGAAGCACAAGAATGGCCGGCCACCTTTTAAGAAGACAAAACCAAATTGGTTTCTTCTATGGACTAAAGAGCAAATTATTGTACCTTAGGGATTAGTTAGCAATTTTAAGAAATTTGTGCTTCATCTATAAATAGGTGAAGGTGCTGTTGTATTATTTGGTTAGCCAACACACACACACAAACTTGAGCAGCACAAATTCTCCCAATCCTGCCATAGAAGCCGAGCAAAGAAAAGAGAGAAAAGAAAGAAAAAGAAAAATAGAGAAAGGGTTTTCGGTTTAGTGTGAGGGAAAGTTTAATTACCCTAGTTTAAGAATTTCATCAGTGAAACTTGAGGTAAATATTGTCATCCTCTAGTTCTTCATTTGAAATTTAAGAGAATGATTAGTATGGTTAAACAGGAGTTTAATTTTGTAAGATACATGCACTAGGATTTTTATGCTTGATTAAGTCTTTATCTGAGCAGTTTTCCTGAAACAACATTTAGAGGCCTTTAGAGGCCGAATCTTAAAAAAGTTAAAACTGCAAAGTTGTAGAGGAGGGAAAATCCTAGGGGCTAGGCACGGCCAGTTTTTGAAAATAAGGCCTTTAAGACCTTCATTTCTATAAAAATCCGAGACCCAATTATGAGTAGTAAGTTTGGTCGAACAATTTTCTAAGGTAAAAATAAGCATGTTAAAGACAGATTTTGTGACGCCCCGACTTCCCAAGCCAGGTCGACACTATACATACTTGTTCTTTACTTGAAAATTTGAGGAAAATTGAGAGTGGTTAGTGGCTGATTTTAGTTCAAGAAGCCACCAAGGAATCAACCGAAATCTTGGTGCAATTGGTGGAGTGAAACCGGTTAGGTGGAGCCTAGGAGGAGGAAGAAAAAGTGGACCAAACCCTAGCCCAAAATCTTGAGTGATCAAGGTAATCCCTTAAACCCTAAGCTCTTCAATTTAAATTTCAATTAGGAAATTTATATGTATTTCCAAGCAAGGGATGTAAGAGCATAAGCTCAATTTACTTATTGCCCTAGAATAGTTTAGGTATGGTGCTTGATTAGGTATTAAGGGTGGTTTGGTTTAATGGCTTTGATTGGTTATGTTTATGCTTGTTTGAATGGTTATGTTTATGCTTGTATGAATGTTAGGGTGCATGCTAGATGGATGATGAATTGTATGTCCCCTGTTTTATGTGCAAACCGGTTCTAAAATTTCATGCTAGGTTGTTAGTTTCGGTTATGGAATGGTGAGACAACCTAGAATCATGCAAACCTAGGCTAGGACAGTTCGGTTTTTGGTTTGCATGGGCGCGTTTGAGTAGCATGATTGTTAATGTGGGACGTTAGAAAACGCTGCATGTATGCTATCTAGGCTCCCGCGTGTTCGGTTGAGTTAGATTTGCGACAATAAGACGTAAAACGAATTTAAGAATGAAAACTGCCAGTTCGGGTACAAACTGGCCAGTTTTCTGGAAAGTGAAATTTGAGGCCTTTAGAGGCCGAATTGGGAAAAACGTAAAACTTGAAAGTTGTAGAGAAGAGATTTTCCTAGAGGACAACGCGGACAGTTTTTGAAAATAAGGCTCCAAAGGCCTTCGTTTTTGTAAAAACCCGAGCCTGACCGTGCCCAGGATTTATACACGGCCAGGTGAGTTCAAACGGCAATATGAACATGTTAGAGTCCGAATTAAATTTTTCGTAAAACACGAAAGTTTTAGGATTTTTCAAGAGCTAAAACTTTCATGAAGACAACTTTTTCAAATTCAAACTGGATTTTTAAACTGACACGGATTTCTAAAGACTGTGCCGGGAACAGGAAATTCCTGCACAGGATTTTCTAAAACAATGCAGAAAAACTATATTTTTGCACCAACACCCCTGTTTTGACTGTGAAAACTGTTCCAATGGCAGTTTTCAGCCTTTAATGATTTTTATAAAGTCACACTTTAAAAACCACGAATTTTCAAGTTAAACACAAGATTGTTGTCAAATTTTCCAAATATGGAAATTAGATTTTTAAAAGCCAAATTATAGAAACAAGAGGTTGACGGATGGTAACCGGGAAGGATACCCGAGTTACTAGGCTTGGTCCAAAGCCAAGTTTGACCATAAGATATTGACCACCTCAAGGGTTACCTCATGTAACCTAATGAGTTATCATGTATAATTGGGGGACATATAACTAAGGTTGTGTATGAATGTTGGAAAAGTTACCAACATTTTATAGGATCCTTATCCTATGTTCTTTTTAATAGCAGGAAGTAACCTGCAGTTGCGATCTGGGTTGAAGCAACAAAACCAGAAACCTAGCATATCAGGCAAGTATCAAACCTCACCTACAGTATGAAAATAGTAAATACTATTTTCAAATATGCTATGTTAAGCTATGCTATTTACACTATATGTTTAAATATACATGCTATGTTGTGTTATGATATGCGATGATATGCTACAACATGTTACATGTTATGCCATGTTATAAGAATGTCATATTAACAAAAATGCCATGTTTTCTAAAATGTCATGGTTTCAAAAATGCCACGTTTACAAAAATGTCATGGTTTTAAAAATGCCATGTTTTCAAGAATGCCAGGTTATAGCAAGTGTTAAGTTTGATAGGACATAGTGACATCATAAGGCATGTTCACTAATGTTAAATCATATGGTAAGATAAATCAAGTAAGGTGTCGTACCAACCTCCCGTGATCGTGGAGGCTACATGATTCAGTTGTGACATTTACCTCTCGTTGATGCGTGAGGGTCAAGTTATAATTCCCAGAACTGTTAGGGCCTTGCAAACCCTAGCTTTGTCTGGAGGCTGCGCGCTTTTGGTACGTACACTATGGGCCCACATGTTGAGACAAGATAATAAATTAAAGATTGAGTCAATAATGAAGCATAAGACTTTCAATCAATCATAAATGGTTCATGCATAAGCTACATGATGATTGGCATATTTTAAGATGTTGGAATTATTTTGTGAGATTATGTTTATACTTGCTGGGCGAAAGCTCACTCTTATATTCATACTGTAGGTAAGAAGCCTGCAGTTTAAAGTGGTGGGCTATGCGGACGATGCGGTGGGTGAAGGGCGGTGTGGGATACCACTACGCAAAATTTTCCGCAATCGCTTTTGAGTAAAAATATAAATATTTCAAAAGTATATTATGTTATACAGTATGTATGAAGTTTGAAGACTAAAGATTATACTTTCATTGTGGAATGTATGCATGACAAGTTTTTATTTACATAATAACCCATGTGAATATGTTTTTAAAAAAAAAAAATTTTCCCTCAAATTTTCAAGTAAAGAACAAGTATGTATAGTGTCGACCTGGCTTGGGAAGTCGGGGCGTCACAGTTTGGTATCAGAGCGGTATCCTGCCAGCCTACTTCACTTCGCCTCACATCGCTTCTGCAACGGCCTAAGTAAGTTATGTTATTTTCTTACAATTAGTTAAGATTTTATGTGCGTAGTAAGTATCTTTCTTCAACGGCCATGCTGGAAAATGTTGGACACTGGGATGACGATGGGTGGTGCCTTAGCTTGGTGGTGGCAACTAGGTGACGTACGGAGATGATGGGAAAGTTTTATATTTTCCAAAAATATTAAAGTTATGAACTCCTGTTGTAAAGGAGATACGAACAAGAACATGATAAATTCAGATATGTTCATGTTATGCTTTCGTATGGAATAAAGATTATGGTCCTATATAAAAGGCGTGATTTCAAGAAGCTAAAATTATTTCCTTATTTTCCGTACAGAACCATGCCACCAAAGCGCAGAAGAGTACCGACCCAAAACATTGATCTTGCGGCCCAGCTGAATGAGCTAAGGCAAATGATGTTAGCCCAACAGCAAGAGATAGGGGGGCTTAGAGCTCAGTTAGCTCAGCAAAATCAGGGACCTCCTGATGCTAGAATGCCACCAGCACATGCGAATCAGCCTGCAGCACCGGAAATTCCTGATGTTGAACCGGTGATTCCAGAGAACCCCATAGCCCCTGAAATACCTATTGCGCCTGTAGCTGTACCACCAGCACCTCTGGTTCGAACTCCAGAAGAACTTTATGACAGATTTCGGCGCATGAAGGCACCAGAATTCGAGGGGTCTACAAACCCAATTGAGGCCGACAACTGGTTGATTGACCTCCAGGTCGCCCTAAATTTCCTCAGACTTAATGATCAGGAGAGAGTCCTCTGTGCATCCTTTATGCTACGGAAAGATGCTCGCCTCTGGTGGGAAACAGTCCAAATCCGGCGAGATGTTACTGAGATGACTTGGGAAGACTTTGTAGAGGAATTTAAGGAGAAATACTTCAACACTGAGGTCATGGAGGCTCAACAAGACGAGTTCGACAGGTTCCGCCAAGGAAATCTATCGGTAGCCGAAGCCGTCAAAAAGTTTGAGCAGTTAGCACGTCTCTGCCCTCACCTCATCAGTTCCGAAAGAGACAAAGTAAGAAGAATGATGAGGATGTTTCGCCCGGAATTAGCAGTGGTAATCAGCAGTGGCCCCCATCCACCATTCACTGTTGCTGAATGTGTCAGCAGGGCAATTCGAGCTGAATACTGGGTAGGACAGAACAAGGAGCAACGGGCTAAGTATTTCCAGGAGAAAAGAGAAGAGAAGGCCCAAGCTAAGCAGAATCAGGTCAAGCAAGGCCAGACCTCACAACAGAAGGGTCAAGGAGGACCTTCGGGCCAAAACAACAACAACAGGCAGTACGGCAACAACCAGCAGAAAAGGAAGTGGAATGCAGGAGGACAGGGGAATCAACAGAATTTTCCCCAGAAAAAGAATACTCCTGATAGCAACAGTAATCCCACTTGTCAGAAATGTGGGAGAAGGCACCCGGGAGATTGCCGTGCTGGAACCGGTCGCTGTTTTCTTTGTGGCAAGGAAGGCCACTATGCTAAAAACTGCAATCTCAATCCCCAGAGTCCGCAGAATCAACAGAGGGGACAGGGATCTCAACTTCACGCTGCACAGATGAAGCTCGAGGGACCTGCAATCTCTCAAGGCAGGCTGGAAGCTCCGGAACCTCAAGGACGCATTTACGCCTATACAAAGGAAGATGTTCAAGCTGGACCTTCCACCGTGGTGACAGGTCAGCTTCCTTTTGCCCAACAAGATGCCTACGTGTTAATTGATTCTGGAGCTACGCATTCATTCACATCACCTAGGTTCGCTAAGAAACTAGGTAGAGCAAGTGATAGAATTGGAAGAACATTTAGGACTGCATTACCCTCCGGGGAGATTCTGTTGTCTGATTATTGGATACGTCATGTTCCAATAATTATATGTGGTAGGGAAATGTATGTCAACCTGATCATCATTGACCTATACGACTACGATGTCATCCTGGGTATGGATTTCTTGGGGAAGTACAACGCAGTGATCGACTGTCCACGTCGTACTGTCACGTTCAAGCCAATGGGAGGCGAGGAGTTCGTTTTTAGAGGATCGACTCCAAAACAGCCGAAAATGTTTATTTCTGCGCTGAAAGCTAGAAAATTGTTGGCAGAAGGATGTATGGGATTTCTCGCCAACATGGTGGACAAGACGCAAGAGACCGAGAGCAGACCGGAAGAAGTACCGATAGTCCGGGAATTTATAGAGGTTTTTCCTGAAGAGTTGCCAGGACTGCCACCAGAACGAGAGATCTCCTTCGAGATTGAGTTACTTCCTGGATCGGCACCAGTATCCAAAGCACCTTATAGGATGGCGCCTGCCGAACTTAAAGAACTGCAGATTCAGTTACAAGAGCTTCTGGATCGAGGATTCATTCGTCAAAGCTACTCGCCATGGGGAGCTCCAGTTTTGTTCGTTAAGAAGAAGGACGGCACTCTTAGGATGTGCATTGACTATCGGGAATTGAACAAGATAACCATCAAGAACAAGTATCCCTTGCCTCGGATCGACGATCTGTTTGATCAGCTGAGAGGAGCTTCAATTTTCTCGAAGATTGACCTACGATCCGGATATCACCAGCTCCGAATTAGGGAAGGAGACGTCCCTAAGACAGCCTTTCGTACGCGATATGGACACTACGAGTTCCTCGTTATGCCATTCGGACTGACAAATGCTCCAGCAGCCTTTATGGACCTGATGAATCGAGTATTCAAGGATTATTTGGATAAGTTTGTTATCGTCTTTATAGATGATATCTTGATTTATTCAAGATCAAAGGAGGAGCATGAGGAGCATTTAAGGATTACTTTACGGATTTTAAAGCAAAATCAGCTCTACGCTAAATTCACAAAGTGTGAATTTTGGTTGGAAAAGGTCCATTTCTTAGGACATGTGGTCTCCAAGGACGGCATATCTGTAGATCCGGCTAAGATTGAAGCAGTAAGTGAATGGCCAGCTCCGAAAAACGTCACCGAAGTACGTAGTTTCCTCGGCTTGGCGGGCTACTACCGACGTTTCGTCGAAGGATTTGCTAAGATTGCAGCGCCGCTCACCGCACTTACACGGAAAGGGAAGAAGTATGAATGGACTACAAAGTGTGAAGAGCACTTCCAAGAGCTGAAAAATAGGCTAACTCGCGCTCCGATTCTTACAATTCCGAATGTGGAGGAAGGAAACTTCGTGATATACAGCGATGCTTCCAAGATAGGATTGGGAGCCGTTCTCATGCAGAATGGAAAGGTGATTGCTTATGCTTCACGACAGCTTAAGGATCATGAGAAGAACTATCCGACGCATGATTTGGAACTTGCGGCGGTAGTGTTTGCGCTCAAAATCTGGAGACACTACCTTTACGGTATTAAGTGTGAAGTTTACACGGATCATCAGAGTTTGAAGTATATCTTCACACAAAAGGAGCTTAACATGAGGCAAAGAAGATGGCTCGAACTGGTGAAGGATTATGACATAGACATCCGTTACCATCCAGGGAAGGCTAATAAAGTAGCTGATGCCCTTAGTCGGAAGTCGTCTTCCTCATTAATGTCCATACAGTCGTTGAACGAATCTCTTCAGAAGGAGCTAGTGAAAGCTGGAATAGAGCTCATCACAGGAAGTTTAGCTGCCCTAACCTTCCAACCTACCATTTTGGATAGCATGAAGGAGCGACAAGAAGGAGATGCCTCGCTGCTCAGAACAAGGAACGAGGTCTTGGAAGGAGAGGAGTCGGACTTCAATATATCAGATGAGGGCATACTCTATCGAAAAAATAGATTATGCATCCCTAATGAAGACAAGTTGAAGGATCAAATCATGAAGGAGGCCCATGAGACTCCATATTCCGTCCACCCAGGAGCTACAAAGATGTACCAGGACCTGAAGGAAAGTTTTTGGTGGCCCAGAATGAAGAATGACGTTGCTACATTCGTCAGTAAATGCCTTACATGTCAAAGGGTAAAGGCAGAACACCAACGTCCAGGGGGAGAATTGCAGAAAATTTCCATCCCAGAATGGAAATGGGACCAAGTGACTATGGATTTTGTAGTTGGTCTACCCCGAACTTCCAGTGGCAATGATGCTATTTGGGTGATTGTGGATCGTTTGACGAAATCTGCACACTTTATCGCCATCAAGCTTAGCTTTTCAGTAGAACAGCTGGCAGAACTATACGTTGCACAGATTGTTCGCTACCATGGGATTCCAAAGGCAATCATCTCCGATCGTGATGGTCGTTTCACTTCTAAGTTCTGGAGAAGTGTACATCAAGCCATGGGTACAAAGCTTACTTTTAGTACGGCTTTCCATCCTCAAACAGACGGACAATCCGAAAGGACCATTCAGACCTTGGAGGACATGTTGCGAGCATGTGTGATGGATTTTAAAGGAACTTGGGATAAGAAGCTTCCTTTGATTGAGTTCTCGTACAACAACAGTTTCCAAGCTTCAATTGGAATGGCTCCTTACGAAGCCCTGTACGGAAGAAGGTGTAGATCTCCTGTCCATTGGTACGAAACAAGAGAAAAGGAACTTGTGTCCACAGATTTTATTCGAAAAACCACTGAGGCTGTGAAACTTATACGCCGACGGATGGAAACTGCATTTAGTCGACAGAAGAGCTATGCCGATAAACGCAGAAGGCCTCTAGAATTCCAAGTAGGAGACTTGGTTTTTCTTAAAGTTGCTCCATTCAAGGGAGTTATGAGATTCGGAAAGAAGGGGAAATTAAGTCCACGGTACATAGGGCCATTCGAAATACTTGAAAGAATTGGTAACGTGGCCTATAGGTTGGCTTTGCCTCAGGAATTAGCATATGTACACAATGTATTTCATGTGTCAATGCTAAAGAAGTACATCTCGGACCCATCCCATGTATTGGACCACGAGCCAATTGAGGTTCACAAGGATATGACGTATGAGGAGAAACCGGTGCGAATCTTAGCACGAGAAGAAAAGGTGCTAAGGAACAAGGTTATACCTTTAGTTAAGGTCCTATGGCGAAATCATAAGATTGAGGAGGCAACGTGGGAACGCGAGGACGAGATGAAGAAAAACTACCCCGAATTGTTCTGATTTTCGAGGACGAAAATTCTTTAAGGAGGGTAGATTGTAATATCCAAAAATTTTCACGAACTCATGATTTTCTTGTATATAAGAAATCTAAAGTTTGTACTATGTGTTTATGTGCAATTGTATGGGGAATATACTGCGGAAACCGTCTTTACGGGCCAGATAGTATAATTAAGTTTTAAAACCACCATAGAAAAATCAAGCACCTAAAATAGGATATTAAAGACCAAATGGCTTTAAATAAAAAGAAAAATTTTTATACAGTCCAACTTTACACAGATAAATTTTGGACTGCAGTCAAGCAAAACAGTACTGAATTGTACTGTGTATAAGTGAACACAGTATTAGATTTATCTGTGTTAGTATAAAAATGGATTGCATATTGAAGAAAAAGCCAAACAAGGCCTTAGGATTATGACATCACCTACCTTTGGATTTATGACATCATAATTCCATGAACCAACCATTGAAAGACAAGTGTCCTATTCTAGAAACTTCTTGCTTGTTCTCCAAGACTCATGGCCGGCCACATGGAGGGCTAATGTGCAAGTTTTTGTGCAAATCCTTGCTTCTTCAAGGACCATTTTGCAATTTCAAAAAGTTCTTCATCACCTATAAATAGGTGAACCCATAATTCAAAAAATTAGAAAACCTAAGCCAAACTCTTGCCATTTTCTCTCTCAAAAATCCGGACTTTCAAGGGTGAGCAAGAACAAAGAAAAAAATTTGAGAACCAAAGGGGTTTTAGTGTTAGGGTAGTCGGTTTTTCTCTACAACAACAAGCAAGGGTTTTGAAAATTTTTGTGCCCTTTTTCTAGGCCTAGAGGCCGGCTGTGATAAGGAGGAAAAGTGAGGAAAATTGAGAGTGGTTAGTGGCTGATTTTAGTTCAAGAAGCCACCAAGGAATCAACCGAAATCTTGGTGCAATTGGTGGAGTGAAACCGGTTAGGTGGAGCCTAGGAGGAGGAAGAAAAAGTGGACCAAACCCTAGCCCAAAATCTTGAGTGATCAAGGTAATCCCTTAAACCCTAAGCTCTTCAATTTAAATTTCAATTAGGAAATTTATATGTATTTCCAAGCAAGGGATGTAAGAGCATAAGCTCAATTTACTTATTGCCCTAGAATAGTTTAGGTATGGTGCTTGATTAGGTATTAAGGGTGGTTTGGTTTAATGGCTTTGATTGGTTATGTTTATGCTTGTTTGAATGGTTATGTTTATGCTTGTATGAATGTTAGGGTGCATGCTAGATGGATGATGAATTGTATGTCCCCTGTTTTATGTGCAAACCGGTTCTAAAATTTCATGCTAGGTTGTTAGTTTCGGTTATGGAATGGTGAGACAACCTAGAATCATGCAAACCTAGGCTAGGACAGTTCGGTTTTTGGTTTGCATGGGCGCGTTTGAGTAGCATGATTGTTAATGTGGGACGTTAGAAAACGCTGCATGTATGCTATCTAGGCTCCCGCGTGTTCGGTTGAGTTAGATTTGCGACAATAAGACGTAAAACGAATTTAAGAATGAAAACTGCCAGTTCGGGTACAAACTGGCCAGTTTTCTGGAAAGTGAAATTTGAGGCCTTTAGAGGCCGAATTGGGAAAAACGTAAAACTTGAAAGTTGTAGAGAAGAGATTTTCCTAGAGGACAACGCGGACAGTTTTTGAAAATAAGGCTCCAAAGGCCTTCGTTTTTGTAAAAACCCGAGCCTGACCGTGCCCAGGATTTATACACGGCCAGGTGAGTTCAAACGGCAATATGAACATGTTAGAGTCCGAATTAAATTTTTCGTAAAACACGAAAGTTTTAGGATTTTTCAAGAGCTAAAACTTTCATGAAGACAACTTTTTCAAATTCAAACTGGATTTTTAAACTGACACGGATTTCTAAAGACTGTGCCGGGAACAGGAAATTCCTGCACAGGATTTTCTAAAACAATGCAGAAAAACTATATTTTTGCACCAACACCCCTGTTTTGACTGTGAAAACTGTTCCAATGGCAGTTTTCAGCCTTTAATGATTTTTATAAAGTCACACTTTAAAAACCACGAATTTTCAAGTTAAACACAAGATTGTTGTCAAATTTTCCAAATATGGAAATTAGATTTTTAAAAGCCAAATTATAGAAACAAGAGGTTGACGGATGGTAACCGGGAAGGATACCCGAGTTACTAGGCTTGGTCCAAAGCCAAGTTTGACCATAAGATATTGACCACCTCAAGGGTTACCTCATGTAACCTAATGAGTTATCATGTATAATTGGGGGACATATAACTAAGGTTGTGTATGAATGTTGGAAAAGTTACCAACATTTTATAGGATCCTTATCCTATGTTCTTTTTAATAGCAGGAAGTAACCTGCAGTTGCGATCTGGGTTGAAGCAACAAAACCAGAAACCTAGCATATCAGGCAAGTATCAAACCTCACCTACAGTATGAAAATAGTAAATACTATTTTCAAATATGCTATGTTAAGCTATGCTATTTACACTATATGTTTAAATATACATGCTATGTTGTGTTATGATATGCGATGATATGCTACAACATGTTACATGTTATGCCATGTTATAAGAATGTCATATTAACAAAAATGCCATGTTTTCTAAAATGTCATGGTTTCAAAAATGCCACGTTTACAAAAATGTCATGGTTTTAAAAATGCCATGTTTTCAAGAATGCCAGGTTATAGCAAGTGTTAAGTTTGATAGGACATAGTGACATCATAAGGCATGTTCACTAATGTTAAATCATATGGTAAGATAAATCAAGTAAGGTGTCGTACCAACCTCCCGTGATCGTGGAGGCTACATGATTCAGTTGTGACATTTACCTCTCGTTGATGCGTGAGGGTCAAGTTATAATTCCCAGAACTGTTAGGGCCTTGCAAACCCTAGCTTTGTCTGGAGGCTGCGCGCTTTTGGTACGTACACTATGGGCCCACATGTTGAGACAAGATAATAAATTAAAGATTGAGTCAATAATGAAGCATAAGACTTTCAATCAATCATAAATGGTTCATGCATAAGCTACATGATGATTGGCATATTTTAAGATGTTGGAATTATTTTGTGAGATTATGTTTATACTTGCTGGGCGAAAGCTCACTCTTATATTCATACTGTAGGTAAGAAGCCTGCAGTTTAAAGTGGTGGGCTATGCGGACGATGCGGTGGGTGAAGGGCGGTGTGGGATACCACTACGCAAAATTTTCCGCAATCGCTTTTGAGTAAAAATATAAATATTTCAAAAGTATATTATGTTATACAGTATGTATGAAGTTTGAAGACTAAAGATTATACTTTCATTGTGGAATGTATGCATGACAAGTTTTTATTTACATAATAACCCATGTGAATATGTTTTTAAAAAAAAAAAATTTTCCCTCAAATTTTCAAGTAAAGAACAAGTATGTATAGTGTCGACCTGGCTTGGGAAGTCGGGGCGTCACAGATTTGAAGTTTGAGGTTAAAACAAAAGTTGTACGACACTTCAAGATCTACAACTTTCATGAAGAAAACTTTTCCAAATTCGAAACAAATTTGTGAGAAAAGAATCAAACTTTATGAATTGGTTTTGAACCCGGTTTTCAAAATGTTAGAATTCTTACTAAATTTCAAAAAGAAGTTGAAATTTAGGATTTGTAGATAGCAATTAGAATCATTATGATATTATGATAGGATGATACTCATCCTATGATTTTTCTTGAAAATAGGAAAACGACCTGTTTGAGTGAAGAATATTGATTCAAGGCGCAGTAACGGTAAGTACGACTCCGCCTACAGCATAAACGAAAACTGTTTGTTGTATGTTTTCAAGTTTATGATGATATAAGTATGATAAAACATTATGGCCTGTATGATAATAAGTTCATGATGTTATGTGAATAAGAAGTATTTATGACATGTATGTATGTACGTTTTTAAGATATGATGAATATTTAAAGTATGAATGGCATGTATGTATTCAAGGAATAATGAATGTATGTATGGCATGTATGCTTTCAAGTTCATGTTAAAAGGTATATGATGTATGTTTATAGTATGTATGTTCATATGATGAATAATCGGATATTATGGCATCACGAAGTATGCTCACTAAAGATAAGCTAATTGGTAAAGTATGAAATCCCAGTTTCAGTTAAGAAACTGGTTATGAATATGAAACAACATTTCAAGTATGAAATAAGATAAGAATAAGATTCTAAGCATCAATATAAGCAGAATGCTATATGTCGTATCGACCCGCGTCAGGTCGGGTTTGGTTCATGGTTTGAGTTGGACAGGGCTGGCCGCCCCAACCACTCCATGGCAGCGCGCCACGGTACGTACATTTATATTAAGTTATGTAAGGGCCCAAAAACTATGCTAACTTATGAAAACAGGAATAAAGCATAAATGGTTCATGCATTGTGATATCATGATATGTTTGCGGATAAATAGTTGTGCTTGCTGAGCGAAAGCTCATGTTTTAAGTTTATGCTGTAGGTAAGCAACCCTACGGTACTTCATGATACAAGGCAGTGGAGCATGGCAAGGCAAAGCTGTGAAACTGTGGGACGGGAATCATTACGTTTCTTTTTGTTAAATTATGCTACGCTAAAAATGTTAAATTTAAGTACAAGAACACATTTCTGTCATAAGTAGTTATGTATAAGTACATGTATGTATGTAAGTAATTATTAACAAATTTCCAAGTTAAGTTATATTTATCAGTTGTAAAAAAAAAAAAAAAAAAAAAAAAAAAAAATTATGTCTAAATTTTCATATATTATAAGTAAGTATGTATGGTCACGGCCGGCGCTAGGCGGGTCGCGACAAGAGTTGGTATCAGAGTAGAGATCCTACCTTTCGGTTTCACAGTTTGCGTGTCTGCGCCACAGCTATTGTAAGTTAAAAATATTTCGTATTTATATTATGTATTTATAGGAATTTGTATAATCTAGATTCGAGGATTATGGATGAAGATAGAGGTGCAGCTTATGCGTTCTTCATGATGTCTCCGCTCGTATTTGATGGGACTAGACGAACCGTGACATTGGCAGCATGGCTTCATGATATGGAGGCTATTTTTCGAATATGTCATATTCCGCCCCATTTACAAGTATCATTGGCATGTCGTTGCCTAGCAGTAGATGCTAGGCTATGGTGGAGAACAATAGGAGAACAGGAAGCTCAGGGAGGAACATGGGAAAACTTCCGTAATATCATCACTGCTCGTTTTGGACCTCCACTGGCGGAAAACGCCGACGTACACTATCGAGATCCAGAGATTTATCGTGACATGAACCTTGTCCGATATCTTAACTACGTTTACGATTGGCATGCTTATCCAGGAGAGTCGATGGGCCATTACTGTCGAAGATTTCAGGAGGCTATGTTGCCTCATATTCCAGATTTTGGCGATCCAGAGTTTCGGGCACTACAACTACTCCGGGAAGGACTACCGCCTGATGTTAAGGAACATGTCCAAGCACCGGCAATAGGAATGACTATGGAGCACATGATAAATGATATCATGGAAGCGGAGTTGATAGCTCATATGGTTCAAGCGGATGCTGTGGTGGAAAACAACATCCAAGTGCCAGTCAATAATAATGATGAGGAAGAGCCACCCTTCCAATGGGGTCCAGTATTGCCAGAAGACCCTATTCCGGCGATACCACTTCAGGAGATTCCTCCACAAGAGGATGTTGATGGCATGAATCTTGAAGATATTCCTGACGAGCCCGAACTTCAAGAGGATCCTCATGAAATCATCCTAGATAACGAAGAAGAGGAAGAAGTTAATATGGAGGATGATCCGGAGGAAGTCTTGTTCGATGAAGAAGATTGGGATGTATTCTCCGACGTAACATCAGAGTAGATAGTTTAGATATAAAATAGTGTATATGTATGATAGACAAGTGATAGTCACCCCTATTTTGTATTTGATTATGTATATATGTATGATAGTATGGATAAGAATGTATGAATTATGGGTTACAATGTATGTAAGATATGTAAATTATTATGGAATGATGAGATCATGATAGATCTCTAATGTTATGTTTTATCATACGATATGATATGATACGATGATATGTTATGATAATATGATATATGATCAAATATGATCTATGATATGATATGATGAATAAGTAATGTTCATCTTATGATGAGGTATGAATGAACGAAAAGATATTTGAAGTATAACAATATCTTTATCGTAATTAGATAAGAAATAGAAGATGTCACGCCCACGTACTCGAGCGAACCCTATTCCACAAGAACCTGATCTTGCGAACGTGGTAGCCACTTTGCAACGGCAGTTGCAGGAACAACAGCAAGAGACGAACCAGCTTCGGGAACAAGTAACTCAACTGAATCAGGCACCGCAAAATAACCCTGTACCCCCAGCAGCGCCTTAAGCACCAGAGATTCATCAAGAAATTCCGTTAGCACCTGAAGGACTGCAAAGGAATCCACCTTTGGTTAGGGAAGATCTGTTATATGAACGATTTAGGCGAATGAAGGCACCTGAATTTGAAGGAACCACAGATCCAATAGTAGCGGATAATTGGCTGATCGATATCCAAGTAATTTTGGATTTTATGGGACTTACAGAACAGGAGAAAGCTCTTTGTGCCTCTTTTGCACTAAAGAAAGATACGCGTCACTGGTGGATGACGGTTCAGATGCGCAGAAACGTGGCGTTCATGAGATGGCAAGATTTCGTAGACGAATTCAGAATAATGTACTACAATCAAGAGATTCTTGCAACTCAACAAGATGAGTTTACCAGTTTTAAGCAAGGGTCTATGTCCGTGATGGAAGCAGTCAAGAAGTTTGAACAACTTGCCCGTTTATGTCCAGAACTGGTACCGAACGAAAGGGAGAAAGTAAGGAGGATGATGAAAATGTTTCGGACAGACATTGCTAAACAAGTTAGTGCTGGAAGTAGCCCTCCAACTCTTGTAGCTGATTGTATAGGTCGAGCTATGAGGGCAGAATACTGGATTAATCAGGATAAGGAAGCGAGGGTTCAAATATTCAAAGCTAAGAAAGAAGAAAAAGTAGTAGAGAAACAGATACAATCTAGGCAAAATCAGCAACCGAACTTAAAAGGCCAGACTAGTAATTCCAGCCAAAGTTCCAAGCAGTTTGGAAGGAATAAGAGAAGAGGATATGCTCTGGGCCAGGGCCAACAGAAGAATTACCCTCAAAAGAGAAACAACCGTGGGAATGAGGGTAATAATAACAGTTATCTTGTGTGTACTCAATGTGGAAAGAAACATCCAGGCGTGTGTAGGATGGGAACAAACGCTTGCTACCTATGTGGCAAGGAAGGCCATTATGCGAGGAATTGTACCACCAATAGTCAGAACCAGAACCCTCAGTACCAGAATAGAAATTCGAACCGACAGCTTCACGCGGTGCAAGCAAAGATCGAAGGCCCTTCGATGGTACAAGAAAGACTTGAAGCTCACGAACCACAGGCTAGGATCTATGCTTACACAAAGGGAGACGCTGAGGCTGGAACTTCTAATGTGGTAACAGGTCAGATCTCTATAGCCGCTTATGATGCATTTGCCCTAATTGATTCTGGTGCCACCCATTCGTTCATATCAATAGAATATGCCCGAAAGCTAGATAGAAATGTAGAAAATATAGGGCAACCTTTTAGAACCTCTCTTCCATCGGGAGATATTTTGTTATCTGATTCCTGAATGCGAAATGTTCCGATAGTTATGTGTGATAGAGAATTATATGTAGACCTGATTGCAATTAAGCTTCAGGATTTTGATGTACTCCTGGGAATGGATTTCTTAGATAAGTACAACGCTAAGATTGATTGTCGAAAGCGTTGTGTTACGTTTAGTCTTTTCGGCGAAGAGGAATTCAACTTTCACGGCCAGTCTAAGAGCTCATCAACCCGGCTTATTTCGGTAATGAAAGCTTGGAAAATGCTAGCTAATGGATGTCAAGGATACTTAGCTAACATGGTGGATAAGGAACAAGAAAAAGAGCTGCAGCCCGAAGATGTTCCTATTATTAGAGAATATGTAGACGTCTTTCCAAAAGATTTAACTAGACTTCCGCCCGAGCGTGAAATCTCTTTCGAAATAGAATTATTGCCAGGAACAGCTCCAATATCGAAAGCACCTTATCGCATGGCCGCAGTTGAGCTTAGGGAACTTCAAGTACAGTTGCAAGAACTGTTGGATAAGGGATTTATTCGTCAAAGCCATTCCCCGTGGGGAGCACCTGTGCTGTTTGTCAAAAAGAAGGATGGAACGTTATGAATGTACATCGACTATCGCGAGTTGAATAAGATCACGATTAAGGACAAGTACCCTCTCCCGAGAATCGACGATCTCTTTGATCAACTTAGAGGAGCTTTGGTATTCTCGAAGATTGACTTGCGTTCAGGCTACCATCAACTCAGAATCAAGGAAGGAAATATTCCCAAGACGGCGTTTCGAACACGTTATGGACATTACGAGTATTTAGTTATGCCCTTTGGATTAACTAATGCTCCAGCTGCTTTTATGGACCTGATGAATCGGGTATTTAATGATTATTTAGATAAGTTTGTTATCATCTTCATTGATGATATTTTGATCTACTCAAGATCCACAAAGGAACATGAGCAGCATCTCAAGATAGTTTTGGAAACCTTAAGACGGAACCAACTGTATGCCAAATTCACAAAATGTGAATTTTGGTTGGAAAAAGTACATTTCTTGGGCCACGTGGTTTCAAAAGAAGGAATTTCCGTTGATTTTGCTAAGATAGAAGCAGTTAGTGCATGGTCAGCACCCAAAAACGTTACGGAAATACGAAGCTTTCTTGGTTTGGTCGGATACTACCGACGGTTCGTGGAAGGATTCTCGAAGATAGCAGCGCCACTAACAGCTCTTACTAAGAAGGGGAAAAAGTTTGATTGGACACAGAAGTGTGAAGAAAACTTCCAAGAACTCAAGAGGAAGCTTACAAGTGCACCAGTGTTGATAATTCCTGACGTAGATGCAGGAAATTTCGCCATTTATAGTGATGCGTCGAAAACTGGACTAGGAGCTGTCCTTATGCAAGGAAGAAATGTAGTTGCCTATGCTTCACGTCAACTGAAGGACCATGAACGGAACTACCCGACGCACGATTTGGAGCTTGCTGCGGTGGTTTTCGCTTTGAAGATTTGGAGACATTACCTGTATGGTAATAGGTGTGAGATTTTTACCGACCATCAAAGTCTTAAATACATCTTTACTCAAAAGGAGCTTAATATGAGACAACGAAGATGGCTTGAACTCGTAAAGGATTATGATTGTGAAATCCTTTACCATCCTGGAAAAGCAAACAAGGTAGCAGATGCGCTAAGTAGGAAATCATCCAATATGCTCATGTCTCTTGAAATGATGTCCAAACCCCTCCAGAAGGAAATTTCTGATTTCAGATTGGAAATGTTAATCGGGAAATTAACTGCTTTAACTCTTCAGTCTAATCTCCTAGAAACCATTAAGTGCTATCAAGGGAAAGATTCCTTTCTCTTAAAGATTCAACTACTTGGTGAAGAAGATAAGGAATTTAAGACGTCTACGAATGGGCTAATTCTCTTCAAAGGAAGGATTTGTGTTCCTAACGTTGAATTTCTAAGGAAACAAATCATGTCGGAAGCGCATGAAACGCCGTACTCAGTTCACCCTGGAGCTACTAAAATGTATAAGGACCTTAAAGAGAACTTTTGGTGGCCGAACATGAAAAGAGAAATTGCCGATTTTGTGTCAAAGTGCCTAACTTGTCAGAAAGTTAAGGCTGAACATCGTCAACCAGGAGGAGATCTTCAAAAGATAGAACTCCCAAAATGGAAATGGGAACAAATCACCATGGATTTTGTAGTTGGATTACCCAGAACCGCAAGTGGAAATGATATGATTTGGGTGATTGTGGATAGATTAACCAAATCAGCCCATTTCATTGCTATTAAAACCACCTTTTCAGTTGAGAGATTAGCTGAAATTTACGTATCTCAGATTGTTAGGTTGCATGGAATTCCAAAATCCATTATTTCAGATCGAGATGGGCGATTTTGGAAAAGTGTTCACACAGCTATGGGATGAAGGTTGATATTCAGTACTGCTTTCCACCCTCAGACAGATGGACAATCGGAGCGCACGATCCAAACCTTAGAAGATATGTTGAGATCTTGTGTTCTGGATTTCAAGGGAAATTGGGATCAAAAGTTACCCTTGATCGAATTTTCCTATAATAATAGCTATCACGCTTCTATTGGTATGGCTCCATTTGAAGCGTTATATGGAAGAAAATGTCGATCTCCCATCTATTGGCAAGAAGTTGGACAGAAGCAACTTCAAACTACGGACTTCATCAGAAAAACCTCGGAAGATATCAAGATGATCGAGCAACGGCTCGATGTAGCTTTCAGTCGACAGAAGAGTTATGCTGATAAACGTCGAAGACCTTTAGAATTCCAAATTGGAGATTCTGTTTTTCTTAAGATTGCTCCAATGAAGGGAATTATGAGATTTGGTAAGAAAGGAAAGCTCAGTCCAAGATATTCAGGTCCATTTGAAATCCTTGAAAGGATTGGAAAAGTAGCCTACAAGCTTGCTTTGCCGCCAGCTTTAGCTTCTATACATAATGTTTTTCACGTTTCAATGTTGAAGAAATACGTACCTGATCCTTCTCATGTGCTAAGTCAAGAACCGATCGAAGTACAAACGGATTTGACATATGAGGAAAGGCCAATACGGATTCTAGATCGGGAAGAAAAGGTTTTAAGAAACAAAACCATTCCAATGGTTAAAGTGTTATGGCAGAATCATAACATTGAAGAAGCAACGTGGGAAGTAGAAGAAGAAATGAGAAAGAACTATCCTAACTTGTAGTGATTTTCGGGGACAAAAATTTTTTAAGAGGGTAGATTGTAATAGCCGACTTGTTTGTAAATTTATAACTTCTTTTGTTAAGAATAAAGTTTGTTTATGCAATCTGTATGATATGTTTTCTAAGAAATTTGTTGATTCTTTTGCTACAAGATTCAATGAATTATTTGTGTAGGTTTATGATCCTTTTGTTTAAAAAGGGAAAATTATGATTTATGACTCTATGTTAGTAATTTAAGAAAATCTGATACGTAGTTCAGAAAAGTTTAGGACAATGGTCCAGTTTAACTATACTGTTATCAGTTGAAAACAGTATATGAATATTTATGTTATTATGTTATTATGAACTGCATTTAGGAGAATAAGCCAAACAAGGCCTTTAAGGATGACACCTCTGATGACAAGTGTCATTGTTATGATTGGTCACCTCACAGGGACCAAAATGCAAATATTTTATGTTTAGGGGTCAATTTGCAAATAAAGGAAAGTTCATGATTTTGAAGCTAAAAAGCCTTCTAAGAAAGGATTTAGTAAAAATTTGATGTTTGAAGGCTTAACCATAACCGGCCAAGTCATAGGGACTAAAGTGCAAATATTTTGCCTTTAGGGGCCAATGTGCAATTTTGAAGAAAATTGTAGACTTATCAGCAATTATGTAAATTTTTGAATCAGGGACTTTTTAAGTAAAGTTTCTTAGTTCAATTGAGTCAATGACCCATTTTTAGTTTAGTTAGTTTGGTTGAAAATTAAGAAAGACAAGTTAAGATTGTATTTGAAAATTCTAGCTAGAACCAATCACATTGTTCCATGTGTCACCATAGGAACCGGCCACATCATGGCTTGTTGAGCAAGGGATCTTGTTTTTGAAAAATATTATGCAAATTAGAAGATTTTAAGTGTTATTAAAAGTTTACAAATCATACCCTAAGTTTAGTGAATTAACACTTTAATTTAGTTGGTTGATTTTGTGTTATGAATCAATTAGCAAATTGTCTCACATGGTTTCTTTAAAACCGGCCACATGAGGATGAGACACCCTATGCTTCTAGCTTGGCTAAGTCACACCCCTAGCCTTGCACCCTTGGCAAGCCAAGGCCTACACACCTAGGCACCAAAGGCCGGCCACCATAATGAAGCAACACATCATGGTGTAGCCTTGGTGAGTAACATTCCTAGTCTTGCTCACTTGGCAAGCTCATGTTTTGCCTAAGCCACCACCCAAGGGCCGGCCACTACAAGGAAGTGACACTTCATAGCCTAGCTTTGGTGAGTAAGTAAACCTAGCTTTGCTCACTTGGCAAGCCAAGGCCTTGCTAAGCCAACACCAAAACCGGCCACCCTTAGAGAATGACACCTCATGGACTAGCTAGGGTGAGTAAGTCACTCTAGCTTTGCTCACATGGATAACCAAGGCATTGACACACCCCTTGGCCTAGCCTTGATGAACCAACACTCTAGGTTTCTTAGCCTAGCTCCCTTGGCAAGCCAAGGCTTGCACACCTCACCCTAGGGCCGGCCATCACATGGCAATGCCACCTCAAGCTTGTAGCTTTGATGAGCAAGCACTCTAGCTAAGCTTGCTTGGCAAATTGGAGCAAGAATGGCCGGCCAACACATAAGGACTAAAGGAAAAATATTTTGGCTTAAGGACTATTGCATAAATTACAAAAGATGGATTTCTTGAACTCTTTTAGAGCTTGGCACCTCATACACCTAGGCAAGCTTAATAAGCTTGCTAGCCTTGCTTGTTGGCAAGCAAAGGCATGCATAACCTCCACCTAAGGCCGGCCACACCAAGGAAGGGACACCTCATGGTTCCTAGGCCACATGAGTAAGCACCCTAGCTTGGGTTATTTGGCATGAGAAGCACAAGAATGGCCGGCCACCTTTCAAGAAGACAAAACCAAATTGGTTTCTTCTATGGACTAAAGAGCAAATTATTGTACCTTAGGGATTAGTTAGCAATTTTAAGAAATTTGTGCTTCATCTATAAATAGGTGAAGGTGCTGTTGTATTATTTGGTTAGCCAACACACACACACAAACTTGAGCAGCACAAATTCTCCCAATCCTGCCATAGAAGCCGAGCAAAGAAAAGAGAGAAAAGAAAGAAAAAGAAAAATAGAGAAAGGGTTTTCGGTTTAGTGTGAGGGAAATTTTAATTACCCTAGTTTAAGAATTTCATCAGTGAAACTTGAGGTAAATATTGTCATCCTCTAGTTCTTCATTTGAAATTTAAGAGAATGATTAGTATGGTTAAACAGGAGTTTAATTTTGTAAGATACATGCACTAGGATTTTTATGCTTGATTAAGTCTCTATCTGAGCAGTTTTCCTGAAACAACATTTAGAGGCCTTTAGAGGCCGAATCTTAAAAAAGTTAAAACTGCAAAGTTGTAGAGGAGGAAAAATCCTAGGGGCCAAGTGCGGCCAGTTTTTGAAAATAAGGCCTTTAAGACCTTCCTTTCTATAAAAACCCGAGACCCAATTATGAGTAGTAAGTTTGGTCGAACAATTTTCTAAGGTAAAAATAAGCATGTTAAAGACAGATTTGAAGTTTGAGGTTAAAACAAAAGTTGTACGACACTTCAAGATCTACAACTTTCATGAAGAAAACTTTTCCAAATTCGAAACAAATTTGTGAGAAAAGAATCAAACTTTATGAATTGGTTTTGAACCCGGTTTTCAAAATGTTAGAATTCTTACTAAATTTCAAAAAGAAGTTGAAATTTAGGATTTGTAGATAGCAATTAGAATCATTATGATATTATGATAGGATGATACTCATCCTATGATTTTTCTTGAAAACAGGAAAACGACCTGTTTGAGTGAAGAATATTGATTCAAGGCGCAGTAACGGTAAGTACGACTCCGCCTACAGCATAAACGAAAACTGTTTGTTGTATGTTTTCAAGTTTATGATGATATAAGTATGATAAAACATTATGGCCTGTATGATATTAAGTTCATGATGTTATGTGAATAAGAAGTATTTATGACATGTATGTATGTACGTTTTTAAGATATGATGAATATTTAAAGTATGAATGGCATGTATGTATTCAAGGAATAATGAATGTATGTATGGCATGTATGCTTTCAAGTTCATGTTAAAAGGTATATGATGTATGTTTATAGTATGTATGTTCATATGATGAATAATCGGATATTATGGCATCACGAAGTATGCTCACTAAAGATAAGCTAATTGGTAAAGTATGAAATCCCAGTTTCAGTTAAGAAACTGGTTATGAATATGAAACAACATTTCAAGTATGAAATAAGATAAGAATAAGATTCTAAGCATCAATATAAGCAGAATGCTATATGTCGTATCGACCCGCGTCAGGTCGGGTTTGGTTCATGGTTTGAGTTGGACAGGGCTGGCCGCCCCAACCACTCCATGGCAGCACGCCACGGTACGTACATTTATGTTAAGTTATGTAAGGGCCCAAAAACTATGCTAACTTATGAAAACAGGAATAAAGCATAAATGGTTCATGCATTGTGATATCATGATATGTTTGCGGATAAATAGTTGTGCTTGCTGAGCGAAAGCTCATGTTTTAAGTTTATGCTGTAGGTAAGCAACCCTACGGTACTTCATGATACAAGGCAGTGGAGCATGGCAAGGCAAAGCTGTGAAACTGTGGGACGGGAATCATTACGTTTCTTTTTGTTAAATTATGCTACGCTAAAAATGTTAAATTTAAGTACAAGAACACATTTCTGTCATAAGTAGTTATGTATAAGTACATGTATGTATGTAAGTAATTATTAACAAATTTCCAAGTTAAGTTATATTTATCAGTTGTAAAAAAAAAAAAAAAAAAAAAAAAAAAAAAAAAAAAAAAAATTTATGTCTAAATTTTCATATATTATAAGTAAGTATGTATGGTCACGGTCGGCGCTAGGCGGGTCGCGACATGGAGGATTTTGGTTGCTCTAGCTAGCCTAGTTGTAACGCCCCAAAATCGATGTAGGACCGACTACGTAAACGTGGGCCGTTACCATGCTTGCTTAACTTAAACCTTAGTCTTAAATAATTAACCTTACAGAAAATTTCAGAAAATTTTTTTTTTAAACTTTAAACTTTATTTTAAAATCATAACTTAAATAAACTTGTATTTATGGGTAAACTTCATCATGCCTACCCATTACTTGTTATGCCGATTATAAGGTCACCATAACCTTTTAAACCGGACCTTGGAATCATCACATACATAACATGGTACATATTTCTTAATCATACATATACAACTTCATACTTAAAATATTTGCGGAAAATCTTGCGTAGTGGTATCCCATACCGCCCTTCACTTGCTGCATCGTTTCCATGGCCCACCAAGTAAAGCTGCAGGCATCTTACTTTTACCTACAGTATGGAATATACTGATGAGCTTTCGCCCAGCAAGTACAAACATAATCTCACAAAACCTCTTAAAACATCAGGTAATTTATGCTTGATCCATTTATGATCGGTTTGAATGTCTTGTGCTTCATTATGGACTTAATCTTTAACTTATTATCTTGTCTTAACATGTGGGCCCATAGTGTACGTACCAAAAGCGCGCAGCTTCCAGACAAAGTTAGGGTTTGCAAGGCCCTAAACAGTTCTGGGAATCATAAACTTGACCCTCACGCATCAACGAGAGGTTAATAATCATAACTTGTCATGAACATGTATCTTCCTCGATCACGGGAGGGTGGTACGACACCTTGTTTGCATTTTCTTACCATGTGATTTAACATTAGTGAACATGCCTCATGATGTCACTATACCATAACTTAACATTTACATGGCATTCTTAAAAACGTGGCATTCTTGAAAACATGGCATACTTGAAAACATTGTATTCTTGAAAACATAGCATATTTGAAAACATGGCATTCTTGAAAACATGGCATTCTTGAAAACATGGCACACATGAAAACATATTATATATTGGAAAATAGTGTACTATTTTCCATACTGTAGGTGAGGTTTGTACTTACCTGTTATGCTACACCCTGAGTTTCGTTGTTCCGGCTCAGGTTGTAACTGCAGGTTACTTCCTGCTATTAAAAGAACATAGGATAAGGATCCTATAAAATGTTGGTGACCTATCCAACATTCATACACAATCTTAGTTATATGTCCCCTATAAAATATCTTATTTGGTTACAATACGTAACCTTTGATGTGATAACCTTGGTCGAACTTGGTCAACCAAAGTCAACCTCTTGGTCAACTAAGGTCAACATTCAATGGGTCAAACTTAGTCAACAAAAGTCAACTCCTTATAGGTCAAACTTAGTCAACAAAAGTCAACACCTCATAACTCGGGTATCCATCCCGGTTATCTTCCGTTGTCGTTATGTTACCAATTTTGGCTTTAAAATTCCAATTTCCTTGTCTTGGAAAAATTTGGAAGTTTAAATCAAAAATCCTTCAATTAGTTTATAAAAATTCGGGGTTCTTAAAATAAAGCCTCATAAATATTATTGAACACTGAAAACTGTTATTGGAACAGTCTCCACAGTCAAAACATTGGTGTTGTGCAAAAATACAGTTTTCCTGTATTGTTTTAGAAAATCCTGTGCAGGAATTTCCTGTTTCCTGCACAGTTTTTAGAAATCCATTTCTATTTACAAATATGGTTTGAATTAGAAAAAGTTGTCTTCACAAAAGTTTTAGCTTTCGAAAAACCCTACAACTTTCACGTTTTGCAGAAAACCCAGTTCTGTCATTAACTTAATCATTTTTGAGCTTGAATCCTGCTGGCCGTGCACACTGGGTCTGGCCTGCCCAGGAATTCTCAGTCTCGGATTTTTATAAAAACGAAGGCCTTTGGAGCCTTATTTTTAAAAACTGTCACCTGTTGTCCCCTAGAAAAATCTCTTCTTTACAACTTTGTAGTTTTTACTTCTGCCAAATTCGGCCTTTAAGGGCCTCAAAATCGACTTTCCAAAAAACTGGCCAGTTTTACCCGAAACTGGCAGTTTTGTTCTTAAGTTCGTTTTACGTCCTATTACGCGCACACTACCTCAACCGCGCACAGCGGGAGCCTAATATCAGTCATGCAGTGCTTTCTAATGTAAAACACACATCCATGCATCATTCAAACATTTTCATGCAAGGGCAAACCCTTGGGTGTTCTTGCACCAAACTAGGGTTTGCAAAACTTTAGGTTTGCATCACCATGCATCATTCAAGCTTCTAATCTAGCTAAAACATAAACATGCATAACCTATAACTTCTTAGGCATATTGGGGACATATATCGAACACTTAATAGGCATGCATGTAAACTCTAATATCATGCAAGCATATTGTCAAAGCATACACTAAAATCATAAATTGAGACCCTAATCAAGCACATAGCTAAATGCTAAGCACCTAAGCTCATTGCATGAAAATAAAGGATGAGCTTATGCTATTACAAACCATTGTTTGAAAATACACTTAAATTTCTTAATTTAAGCTCAAATTGAAAAGCTTAGGGCTAAGGGAGATTACCTTAGTTCACACCAAGATTGGTGCTAGGTTTTGGGTTTAAACTCTTTCCCCCTTGCTCATCACCATAACCGGGCACTCCCCTCCAATTGGGGTTCCAATATTTTTGGCCACTCAAGCTTAAGCCTCACACAAGGTTCATCCATCACCACCAAATCCGGCCAACCATTTTTTTTTCCACTCCCTAGGGTTCGGTTTTTGTGGGGAAATGGGTGAGAAGAAAATTGGCAAGAGTTTGGCTTCTTTTTCCCAATTTTTGGGTCCAAAATCCGCCCCCCCCCCCCCCCCCTCACCTCTATTTATAGGCTTTTTGAACTTTTCAAAATTACCAAAAAGTCCCTGAACTAGGATTTAATTATTTTTCTAAAATTGTATTTTGGTCCTTGAAGTAAAAATATTTGCAAATTAGTCCCTCTAGGTGGTGGCCGGCCATTTGCTTCCTTGGTGCACAAGTTTTGCTTACCTCATCATGATGACATCATGCTTACATCACCTTGATGACATCATCTTGATGGCATCATGGTTACATCACCTTGATGACATCATGCTTACATACCTTGATGACATCATGCTTACATCATTATTGCTAACTTTTCCAAAAATTGCACTTTTGTCCCTAAAGACAAAATATTTACAATTTAGTCCCTGCGGGTGATCGGCGAAGGTAGAGCCACTTGACTTCCAATTTATACATAATTATCCTCTTGATTCCAAGAATCCCTTAATATAATTATGCAATCCATTTCCTTACTAACTTTGATAATATCAATACTGTTTTGTCCTAAAACAGTATTATCATACTGAATTGTAGTCCAAAATCCATCTGCATAAAATTGGATTACGTATAAATTTTTCTTGGGACTTATAACCATTTAGCCCATATTGCTCCAAATATTGTGCATGATTTTTCTAAGGGTGGTCTCATAGCTTATTCTTGCTTGTTCGTTCGTAAAGACGGTTTCCGCAGTATAATTTCCATACTGATTATCCTATTGCTGTATAGTCATACCTTTGACCATTCTTAGTCAACCCTTTGACTTTTTGGTCAACTTTGACTTTCTTGGTCAAACTTTGACCAACATGAAATTATGAAATTTCGTCATGCTGTTTTCCTTAAAACGCCTTTTACTTGGCTAAGTAATCTTTTGTTAAGTCTCGTAGCTAGTTAATCGAGAACTCAAACCTATACTGTTATTCCACTCCGATCATGATTCAGACTTAGGTTTTCCTTGTTTCAAAGGAAATCTAAAGTCATCAAAATTTCGGGTATTACATTCTACCATCCTTAAAAGATTTTCGTCCTCGAAAATTCGTATAATCCTAAGTGGCTTTTCTTCAATCCACTATCAATCCTTAACAAGTTACTATGGATTGAATAACTTGTTCACGTTCCCATTTTAATATCTTAATGGGATCATGTCTTTTATATAGAACCATAATCTTCTTTCTATATCCTCATAATTCATACCTTCATATCCTCATACTTTCATGCTTTCATACTTTCATTCTTTCATGCATACTTTCATACTTTCTTACATACCATCATACTTTCCTTTCATACTACATCACCAGAACTATTTTCATAAAATTTCTTAGCAAGTATATCATATAACTTGTCATATTTAAAAAAAATATATATACAACTTTTCCATACTTGAAAAGCATATCGTATCATATAGCTTTTTCATACTTGAAAAGCATATTGTATCTTATCTTTAAGATACTTTTCTATAACTTTATTTGAGGGCTCAGCGAATATATCATATTGAAAATATTTTTCTTTCAATTTGCTGAAGCTAAGGATCCTCTGGTACAATGTTAATCTTGTGCTATTAGAACCCTTTACTTTTCATAGTGGCCCCTTTCTTGGAACTCTGTTCCTCAAGGTTTTCTGGCCTTTTTCATAACATGATGGCCCCTCTCTTGGAACTCTATTCCTCAAGGTTTTCTGGCCTTTTACATAACATAACATGAGTTGGTTCTAATAAGCATAAGATTAAGCACTATACTTAAAAATAATTTCTTGGAATCTTTTTCCAAGTAAATCATGGAAAAGAATACTAAATAGTAGTATTGAAAACATATTACTGTTCGAGTGATGCAATGAAAGATATCCTTGTATCAACTAGCTACTTGTTAGCTAGTAGAAACTTTTCTTGTGCCTTTAGCATTTCCTTTATAGCAAAAAGGCATAATCATAGTTCTAAGGGATATCTAAAACTCTCAATCATCATTTCATGATTTCCATCACTTAAATGATTGTATATAGTCGACCTTAATCAACCATTATGTGTCGACTTCAAGGTTGGTGCTATTGACCTTAACCTCATTAACTTATCATCAAATCTCCTGGTCATCATTATTATCATAGCCTGATAAATTGTTGTTGGTAGCAGTAGCATCCAACTTATATTGGCATATTGCCTATTTGCTACCCCCAAACTAAGGCGTCATCAAAATTTTTTCCCGTTTCTAATATTATTCTTATGGGGCAAAAGTTTCATAATCAGGAAACTTAACTTCCATGGTATTGATCCATTCCTTAGAATGAAAAATTCCTTGTTACTATCATACCAAGGTAAAGCGATAGGCTATATGATCTCGAAGCCTATTCATTTCCTTATTGCTATTCTAGTAACCATAACTTAGCTACTACAGTTGCAAGATTAGGCTCTTGTAAAAAAAAATTTTGGTCTGTTCATACGCTTGGCGAACCATCTTTTAACTCTAGTTCCTTATTTCCTCACATGTCGTATATCCATTCTTTCCTCCATATCTTATCATGTCCTATCTTGAAAACATCATAACTTATCATGATCTCTTCATATCACATTGTAAGCTTATCCATCCCTGTATTCAACATTTTCCTTATGTGGACAAGAGTTCCCAGCTATGATCATAACGGGATGGAGTAGTCCTTTACAAGCACCAGGAGTATCATTCTCCAACATGATCATTGACGAGGGATACTTACTTCACACGTAAGATCTTAACTAATTCTAATCAAAGGAAAATAAATTAACTTACTTGGGCACTTACATAAACGATGTGAAGCGAAGTGAAGTAGGCTGGCAGGATACCGCACTGATACCAACTTTGTAACGCTCCAAAATCCACGTAGGACCGACTACGTAAACGTGGGCCGTTACCATGCTTGCTTAACCTAAACCTTAGTCTTAAATAATTAACCTTACAGAAAATTTCAGAAAATTTTTTTTTTTAAACTTTAAACTTTATTTTAAAATCATAACTTAAATAAACTTGTATTTATGGGTAAACTTCATCATGCCTACCCATTACTTGTTATGCCGATTATAAGGTCACCTTAACCTTTTAAACCGGACCTTAGAATCATCCCATACATAACATGGTACATATTTCTTAATCATACATATACAACTTTATACTTAAAATATTTGCAGAAAATCTTGCGTAGTGGTATCCCATACCGCCCTTCACTTGCTGCATCGTTTCCATGGCCCACCAAGTAAAGCTGCAGGCATCTTACTTTTACCTACAGTATGGAATATACTGATGAGCTTTCGCCCAGCAAGTACAAATATAATCTCACAAAACCTCTTAAAACATCAGGTAATTTATGCATGATCCATTTATGATCGGTTTGAATGTCTTGTGCTTCATTATGGACTTAATCTTGAGCTTATTATCTTGTCTTAACATATGGGCCCATAGTGTACGTACCAAAAACGCGCAGCCTCCAGACAAAGTTAGGGTTTACAAGGCCCTAAACAGTTCTGGGAATCATAAACTTGACCCTTACGCATCAACGAGAGGTTAATAATCATAACTTGTCTTGAACATGTATCCTCCTCGATCACGGAAGGGTGGTACGACACCTTATTTGTATTTTCTTACCATGTGATTTAACATTAGTGAACATGCCTCATGATGTCACTATACCATAACTTAACATTTACATGGCATTCTTAAAAACGTGGCATTCTTGAAAACGTGGCATTCTTGAAAACATGGCATACTTGAAAACATGGCATTCTTGAAAACATAGCATACTTGAAAACATGGCATTCTTGAAAACATGGCACACATGAAAACATCTCATATATTGGAAAATAGTGTACTATTTTCCATACTGTAGGTGAGGTTTGTACTTACCTGTTATGCTATACCCTGGGTTTCGTTGTTCCGGCTCAGGTTGTAACTGCAGGATACTTCCTGCTATTAAAAGAACATAGGATAAGGATCCTATAAAATGTTGGTGACCTATCCAACATTCATACACAATCTTAGTTATATATCCCCTATAAAATATCTTATTTGGTTACAATACGTAACCTTTGATGTGATAACCTTGGTCAACCTTGGTCGAACTTGGTCAACTAAAGTCAACCTCTTGGTCAACTAAGGTCAACATTCCATGGGTCAAACTTAGTCAACAAAAGTCAACTCCTTATAGGTCAAATTTATTCAACAAAAGTCAACCCCTCATAACTCGGGTATCCATCCCGGTTATCTTCCGTTGTTGTTATGTTACCAATTTTGGTTTTAAAAATCCAATTTCCTTGTCTTGGAAAAATTTGGAAGTTTAAATCAAAAATCCTTCAATAGTTTATAAAAATTCGGGGTTCTTAAAATTAAGCCTCATAAATATTATTGAACACTGAAACTGTTATTGGAACAGTCTTCACAGTCAAAACATTGGTGTTGTGCAAAAATACAGTTTTCCTGTATTGTTTTAGAAAATCCTGTGCAGGAATTTCCTGTTTCCTGCATAGTTTTTAGAAATCCATTTCTATTTAAAAATATGGTTTGAATTAGAAAAAGTTGTTTCACGAAAGTTTTAGCTTTCGAAAAACCCTACAACTTTAACGTTTTGCAGAAAATCCAGTTCTGTCATTAACTTAATCATTTTTGAGGTTGAATCCTGCTGGCCGTGCACACTGGGTCTGGCCTGCCCAGGAATTCTCAGTCTCGGATTTTTGTAAAAACGAAGGCGTTTGGAGCCTTATTTTTAAAAACCATCACCGAGGCCCCCTAGAAAAATCACTTCTCTACAACTTTGTAGTTTTAACTTTTTCCAAATTCGGCCTCTAAGGGCCTCAAAATCGACTTTCCAGAAAACTGGCCAGTTTTACCCGAAACTGGCAGTTTTGTTCTTAAGTTCGCTTTACGTCCTATTACGCGCACACTACCTCAACCGCCCACAGCGGAAGCCTAATATCAGTCATGCAGTGCTTTCTAATGTAAAACATACATCCATGCATCATTCAAACATTTTCATGCAAGGGCAAACCCTTGGGTGTTCTTGCACCAAACTAGGGTTTGCAAAACTTTAGGTTTGCATCACCATGCATCATTCAAGCTACTAATCTAGCTTAAACATAAACATGCATAACCTATAACTTCTTAGGCATATTGGGGACATATATCGAACACTTAATAGGCATGCATGCAAACTCTAATATCATGCAAGCATATTGTCAAAGCAAACACTAAAATCATAAATTGAGACCCTAATCAAGCACATAGCTAAATGCTAAGCACCTAAGCTCATTGCATGAAAATAAAGGATGAGCTTATGCTCTTACAAACCATTGCTTGGAAATACACTTAAATTTCTAAATTTAAGCTCAAATTGAAAAGCTTAGGGCTAAGGGAGATTACCTTAGTTCACACCAAGATTGGTGCTAGGTTTTGGGTTTAAACTCTTTCCCCCTTGCTCATCACCATAACCGGGCACTCCCCTCCAATTGGGGTTCCAATATTTTTGGCCACTCAAGCTTAAGCCTCACACAAGGTTCGGCCATCACCACCAAATCCGGCCAACCATTTTTTTTTCCACTCCCTAGGGTTCGGTTTTTGTGGGGAAATGGGTGAGAAGAAAATTGGCAAGAGTTTGGCTTCTTTTTCCCAATTTTTGGGTCCAAAATCCGCCCCCCCCCCCCCCCACCTCTATTTATAGGCTTTTTAAACTTTTCAAAATTGCCAAAAAGTCCTTGAACTAGAATTTAATTATTTTTTTAAAATTACATTCTGGTCCTTGAAGTAAAAATATTTGCTAATTAGTCCCTCTAGGTGGTGGCCGGCCATTTGCTTCCTTGGTGCACAAGTTTTGCTTACATCACCTTAATGACATCATGCTTACATCACTTTGATGACATCATGCTTACATCACCTTGATGACATCATCTTGATGACATCATGCTTACATCATCATTGCTAACTTTTCCAAAAATTACACTTTTACCCCTAAAGACAATATATTTGCAATTTAGTCCCTGCGGGTGATCGGCGAAGGTAGAGCCACTTGACTTCCAATTCATGCATAATTATCCTCTTGATTCCAAGAATCCCTTAATATAATTATGCAATCCATTTCCTTACTAACTTTGATAATATCAATACTGTTTTGTCCTAAAACAGTATTATCATACTGAATTGTAGTCCAAAATCCATCTGCATAAAATTGGACTATGTATAAATTTTTCTTGGGACTTGAAACCATTTAGCCCATATTGCTCCAAATATTGTGCTTGATTTTTCTAGGGTGGTGTCATAGCTTATTCTTGCTTATTCGTTCGTAAAGACGGTTTCCGCAGTATAATTTCCATACTGATTATCCTATTACTGTATAGTCATACCTTTGACCATTCTTAGTCAACCCTTTGACTTTTTGGTCAACTTTGACTTTCTTGGTCAAACTTTGACCAACATGAAATTATGAAATTTCGTCATGCTGTTTTCCTTAAAACGCCTTTTACTTGGCTAAGTAATCTTTTGTTGAGTCTCGTAGCTAGTTAATCGAGAACTCGATCGAGAACTCAAGTCTATACTGTTATTCCACTCCGATCATGATTCAGACTTAGGTTTTCCTTGTTTCAAAGGAAATCTAAAGTCATCAAAATTTCGGGTATTACACTAGTAAGCAAGGCTAGGGAGCTTGCTCATCAAGGCTATATACACACATGTCTCTTTCTTGTATTGGCCGGCCATAGGTGGAGAATTTTGGTTGGTCTAGCTAGCCAAGTAAGCAAGGCTTGGGAGCTTGCTCATCAAGGCTAGAAGTACACATGTCATTCTCTCAATAGCTTAGGGTAATTTGTTATATCTAAATTGCATATTGGTCCTCAAGAGCAAACTTTTGCTCATAGAACCAATGTGGTGGCCGGCCATGTGGAGGGACATGTGGAGAAGCATGCTAGCTCAAGATCAAGACTTAGCCAAGTAAGCAAGGCTAGTATGCTTACTCACCAAACCTAAAAGCATGATGTGTCAATCTCACAAATTTTCTTATGAAATCCTTATTCCTACAATTGCATATTGGTCCTTAAGAGCAAACTTTTTGCCCATTGAACCACTAAGGTGGCCGGCCATAGTGCCATGTGGAAGATCACACTTAGCCAAGCAAGCAAGGCTAGTGTGCTTAGTCACTAAGTCTAGAAGCATGACATGTCAATTCCTCCAATTTTTAATGAAATTCTTATTTCCACACTTGCATATGGATCTTTAAGAGAAAAATATTTGCTCATTGATCACATGAGGTGGCCGGCCATAATGAGTTCATGTGGAAGAACATGGTTAAGCCAACTTGGTTCACCAAACCCTAACTTATTTTCCTTGGTTGCCAAGATAACCAAGCTTGTAACCGATCATTGGCCTAGTTGGATTTGGAGGCTTAGTTAGGAAAATCCATAAATTCCATAATTTACATACTTATTCATCATTACTTACTTTTCTTAAAATTACACTTTAGTCCCTGAAGGACAAAATATTTACACTTTGACCCCTAAAGGACAAAATATTTGCACTTTGGCCCCTAAAGGTGGCCAGCTATGGTGGAGCCACTTGGCTTCCAATTCTTGCTTAGTCATCCATTTAAGGATGAGGTGTCATCCCATAAGGCCCCATTTGGCTTTCCTCCTAAATACAGTCCATTTCAAATACTGTTTTCAACTAATAATAGCATAATTGTACTGGACCACTGTCCAGAATTTATCTGTACTTAACTGGACTGTGTATAGGATTTTCTTAGAACTTGAAACTACTTAGTCCTTATTGTCCTAAATAATGTGCTTGATTTTTCTAGGGTGGTCTTGAACTTTATTCTTGCTTATTTGTCCGTAATGACGGTTTATCGCAGTATAATTTCCATACTGTTAATTACACTGTAGTATCATCTCAGTCAAACCTTAGGTCAACCTAGTCAAACATTGACCGGCATAAAATCATAAATTCCTATTATGCCCTTTTCTCAAAAGGCCTCATGCTTAACTAAGCAAACTACTATTGAGTCTCGTAATAAATTAAACGAGAACTCAAACTGTTACTCCCCGAACCATCTACGTAGGGCCAACTACACAAACGTGGGCCGTTACTTTACTTACTTATCTTACTTCTTAGTTTTTAACACTTGAACTTTCTAAAAATTACAGAATAATTTTTTATTTTTCGTAAACTTAATTATACTTATCCATATGGGTAAACTTCACCATGCCTACCCATTACTTGTTAAGCCGATTGAAAGGTCACACATAACCTTTTAAACCAGACTTTTGAAACCTTACATACGTAACATGGTACATATTTTTTTTTCATACATCATACATGTACTAGTTCATAATTTAAAGTGTTTGCGGAAAATCTGGGTAGTGGTATCCCACACCGCCCTTCACTTGCTGTATCATCTCCATGGCCCACCAAGTAAAGCTGCAGGCATCTTACCTACAGTATGGAATATACTGATGAGCTTTCGCCCAGCAAGTACAACATAATCTCACAAAAACATAACAAACATCGTATAACTTATGCATGGTCCATTCATGATCGATTTTGAATGTCTTATGCTCCATTATGAACTTATTATGAACTTATTATCTTGCTTAACATGTGGGCCCCTTGTGTACGTACCAAAAGCGCGCAATCCTCAGAACGTCAGGGTTTGCAAGGCCCTTAACAATTCTGGAAATCATAAACATAACCCTTCACGATCTAGCAGAAGTTTGATTATCATTATACCCTCACGTATTATCGAGAGGTTGATAATCATAAACTTAAACTTAAAACATGTATCCTCCACCTAGCGGGAGGTTGGTACGACACCTTGCTTGACTTGGATTAGTCTTAGTCTTGTATATTCCAAGGCTAAGAATCTTTAATTGTGATCTTATTAATCATGATGCACATGAGACATAAACATGGCATAACCATAAATCATGGCATAACTTGATACATCATGTCTTATCATAACTTAACATGACTTAACATAGCTTAACATGACATGGCATAGCATAACATGGCATAACATAGCATAGCATGACATAACATGGCATACATGGAACATGTCATATATTTGAAAATAGCTTACTATTTTCCATACTGTAGGTGAGGTTTGTACTTACCTCGTCTACTATATCCGCTAATGTGCCGCTCCAAGTCCGGACACAACAGCAGGTTATCTCCTGCTATAATAAAGGCCATAGGTAAGGATTAAAAATATTGGGGGATCTATCCAACATTCATACATCACCTTAGTTATATGTTCCCCATATAAGCACATGATAACTTACTTGGTTACAACAAGTAACCCTAGTGTTCAAGGTCTACCACACTTGGATTATAACTTATTAGGTTACATAGGGTAACCTTCGGGCTTTGGGCCCAGTCCAATAATCTGGGTATCCTTCCCGATTACTGTTGGTCATCATCTAGTCTACCCAATTTTAAGATAATTTGAGTCTAAATTCCCATTTGTTTTTCTTTCGAAAAACTTAACATTTTATATCTCTTTTTATACAAAAACCCTTTGTTCAACTTATAAAATTTTGAGATTCTTAGAATGGGGTTTGAAAAAGTCATTAAGTGTTGGAACTGCCATTGGAACAGTTTCCACAATTAACTTATCAGTGTTTGTGCAAGAACGCCCTTTTCTTGCATTGTTTTAGAAAATCCTATGCAGGAATTTACTGTTTCCTGCACAGTTTTTAGAAATTCAGTTTTATTTAAAAATCTGGACTGAATTTGAAAAAGTTGTCTTCACGAACGTTTTAGATCTCGAAAAATCCTACAACTTTTGTGTTTTGCACAAAACCCAGTTCGGAATCTAACCCCTTCGTTTTCTCCGTTGAACTCACCTGGCCGTGCATGAAGTCTGGGCGCGGTCAGTCTCGGATTTTTGTAAAAACTGAGGCCGTTGGAGCCTTATTTTGGAAAACAGTCCATGCTGCCTACTAGGAAAAACCCTTCTCTACAACTTGCATGTTTTAAGTTTCCCAAATTCGGCCTCTAAGGGCCTCAAAACATGTTTTCCAGAAAACTGGCCAGTTTGTACCCGAACTGGCAATTTTCTTGTTTTAGGTTAGTTTTACGTCCTAATCGTGTAATCTAACTCAACCAGCCACCGCGGGAGCCTAAGATCACACATGCAGCACTTTTCTAACGTAAGGTTTCATTAAACACATTATAAATCATATCCATGCAAACCATTATTGATTTTGGATCAACCAAAGTTTGCATGGTTCTAGGTTGCACAAACCATTTCAATATTCAAGGTTCTAACCTAGTAACCTAGCATACCATTCTAAAACATGTTTCAACATATATGGGGACATACAACATTATCAAACATCTAGCATGCAAACCATAATAATCAAGCAAGCATAAGCATATAACTATGCAAAGTTCATAAATCAAACCACCCTTAAACCTAATCAAGCACAAAAACCTAAATTTCTAAACTTGGGCAATAATTTAAATTGAGCTTATGCTCTTACAAGCCAACTTGAAATACACTCAAATTTCCAAATTTAAGCTTGAATTGAAAGGCTTAGGGTCCAAAGGAAATTACCTCAATTTACTCAAAGGTTAAGGCTAGGTTTGGGTTCAACTTTCCCCCCTTTTTCTTGATGCTAGAACCGGCCTCCTTACTTGGAAATCCTCCAAATTTTCAGCCACCTCTTACTTCAAAATCCGGCCACTTCTTGCTTCAAAAATTCGGCTACAAATTTGAATTTTCTCTTCCTTTCCTTTCCTCTCACCACAACCGGCCTCCCTAAGCCAATGAGTTTCCAAAAATTTTCAATTTCTTGTTGTTGTTTTAGTCAAAAATCCGACCACCACTACACACCTTTTTCTCTTGGGTTTGCTTATTTTTCTTTCTTCCTTTCTTTCTAGAGTTCGGATTTTGAGAGTGAAAATGTGAAGAAATTTTGGCATGGTTTAGCTAGATTTTCTAATTTTTTTGAACAAATGGGTCACCTATTTATAGGTGATTGGAAATTTCTCAAAATTGCTAAAAAGTCCTTGAACTAGGATGTATTTGCCCAAAAGGGCCCTTAGGTGGCCGGCCAAGGTGGTTCTAGAGCCATCCATAATTCTTTTCAATATTTTCCTTAATCCAAAATGATGTCATTAATCAAAAGTTAGATGAGGTAAGCATCCTTAAGGCTTGTTTGGCTTTTTCCTTAATATGCAGTCCATTTTTATGCTAACATAGATATTTTCAATACTGCTATCTACTAATAACAGTATTTTTACACTGAACTGCAGTCCAAAATTTATCTGTGTAAAAATGGACTTTATAAAAATTTTCTTATAACTTAAAGCCATTTGGCCCTTTATACCCTAATTAATGTGCTTGATTTTTCTATGGTGGTTTTAAATCTTATTCTTGCTATCTTGTCCGTAAAGATGGTTTTCGCAGTATATTTCCCATACTGCTTATTATCCTGTAATACCGTCTTAGTCAAACCTAAGGTCAACATGGTCAAACTTTGACCGAAATAAAATCATAAATTCCTATTATGCCATTTTCTCAAAAGGCCTCATGCTTAATTAAGCAACTATTTCTGAGTCTCGTAGCTAATAAACCAAAGACTCGAATATATACTGATATTCAACTCTGACCATAAGCTTCATATCTACATACATGGTTCAGACTTAGATTCTCTTTGTATCTAAGGAAATCACAAGTCATCAAAATTTCGGATTGTTACATTCTACCCTCCTTAAACAATTTTCGTCCTCGAAAATTAGAATAATTCTAGGTGGCTTTTCTTTAAATCCACCATAAATCCATAGTAATTTGTTCTCATTTTGATAACTTAATGAGATCAGGTCTCTTATATAGAACCATAATCTTCTTCCATGTCATCATAATTTTATACCTTCATTTCCTATCATCATTCTTTCATACTGTCATCATACTTTCATAACTTTCATACTTACATCATGCTTTCATATATTCATACTTTCATACTGCATCACAAGAACTGTCTACATAAAATCTCTTAGCAAGTATATCATATAACTTGCCATATTTGAAAAGCATATCATATTATACTTTTCTTTAACTTTAATTGAGGGCTCAGCGGATATATCATATTTAAGATATTTTTCTTTAAATTTGAAAAGGCTGAGGACCCTCTAGTGCAATATTATCTCATGCTATTAAAACCCTTTACTTTTTATAGTGGCCCCCTTTCTTGGAACTCTGTTCCTCAAGGTTTTCTGGTCTTTTACATAACATAACATGAGTTGGTTCTAATAAGCATAAGATTAAGCACTATACTTAAAAATAACTTCTTTGAATCTTTTCCAAGTTAATCATGGAAAACAATAATAAATAATATTATTGAAAACATATTTCATACATAATATCGTTCGAGTGATGTAGTGAAAGGTATCCTCATATCAACTAGCTACTTGTTAGCTAGTAGAAGCTTCCCTCATTGCTTCTAATATTTCCTCGTAGCACGAGTGCATAATCATAACTCTTAGGAATATCTAAAACTTCCCATTATTACATAATTTCCATTAATTAAAAGGTTGTATATAGTCGACATTAGTCAAACTATTATATGTCGACTCCAAGGTGGTTGCTATCGACCTCAACCTCATTGACTTCATCATCAGACTCATAGTCATCATCATGGTGTACTAAATTGCTATTAGTAATATCCATCTCATATCTGCACATTGCCAAGTTGTTATTCCCAAGCTAAGGTACCACCAAACTTTTCCCATATCTAATATTATTCTTATGGGGGAAAAAGTTTCATAACCAGGAAACTTAACTTCCATGGTGTCGATCTAATTCCTTAGAATGAAAAATTCTTAGCTATCACCATAGCATGGCGAGGTAGATATTATTACATTCCTAATACCCATTCCTTTATTCATAACTTGCCTTGTCATACCTTAGAAACATCGTAGCTTATCATATCATACTAGAGATTCATCTTGATTTCATCATACCACATCATAACTTATCGAATCATACTAGGGATTCTTCGTGATTTCTTCACATCATATCGAAAGCTTAGGCGTGTTAACTTATCCACCACATACACATCATGGTAAATTTCAGGATCTCGGTAATGCATATGTAAAGCATATGTGGTCCCATAAAATCAAAAGTATCACGGGTATCATCCTCCGTGCGACCATTGATGAGATATGCTTATTACGTAAGCAATATCTTAACTAATTCTATCTAAAGATAAACAATTTAACTTACTTGGGCACTTGCAGAAACGATGTGAAGCAACATAAAGTAGGCTGGCAGGATACCGCTCTGATACCACTTTCGTAACGCCCCGAACCATCTACGTAGGGCCAACTACGCAAACGTGGGTCGTTACTTTACTTACTTATCTTAGTTCTTCGTTTTTAACACTTGAACTTTCTAAAAATTATAGAATAATTTTTTTTTTCTTCATAACTTAATTATACTTATCCATATGGGTAAACTTCACCATGCCTACCCATTACTTGTTAAGCCGATTGAAAGGTCACACATAATCTTTTAAACTAGACTTTTGAAACCTTACATACGTAACATGGTACATATTTTTTTTTCATACATCATACATGTACTAGTTCATAATTTAAAGTGTTTGCGGAAAATCTGCGTAGTGGTATCCCACACCGCTCTTCACTTGCTACATCATCTCCATGGCCCACCAAGTAAAGCTGCAGGCATCTTACCTACAGTATGGAATATACTGATGAGCTTTCGCCCAACAAGTACAAACATAATCTCACAAAAACATAACAAACATCGTATAACTTATGCATGGTCCATTTATGATCGATTTTGAATGTCTTAGCTCCATTATGAACTTATTATGAACTTATACACCGCTCTTCACTTGCTGCATCATCTCCACGGCCCACCAAGTAAAGCTGCAAGCATCTTACCTACAGTATGGAATATACTGATGAGCTTTCGCCCAGCAAGTACAAACATAATCTCACAAAAACATAACAAACATCGTATAACACATGCAGGGCTTTTTTAATGTAAGGTTTCATTAAACACATTATAAATCATATCCATGCAAACCATTATTGATTTTGGATCAACCAAAGTTTTCATGGTTCTAGGTTGCACAAACCATTCAAACTTCTAACCTAGCAACCTATCATGTCATTCTATATCATGCTTAAACATATTTGGGGACATACAATATTATCAAACATCTAGCATACAAACCATAATAATCAAGCAAGCATAAGCATATAACCATGCAAAGTTCATAAATCAAACCACCCTTAAACCTAATCAAGCACGAAAACCTAAATTTCTAAACTTGGGCAATAATTTAAATTGAGCTTATGCTCTTATAAATTCAACTTGAAATACACCTAAATTTCAAAATTGAAGCTCAATTTAAAAAGTTTAAGGCCAAGGGAGATTTACCTTAATTGAACACCAACATTGGCTAGGTTTGGCTCTAACTTTCTCTTCCCTCCCCCCCCCCTTGGTCTTCTTCCAACCGGCCTTGCTCCCTCCAATGGGTACCAAAATTTTTCAACCCTTGCTTGTTGTTTCAACAAGAAAACCGACCTCCCCCTAAGTCTTTTCCCTTTGGGTTTTCAATTTTTTTCTCACTTCTCCTTTCCTCCTTATGCTTGGTTTTTGAGAGAGAATTTTAGCATAGTTTGGCTAGATTTCACAATTTTTGTGAACAAAAAGTCCACCCCCCTTCCACCTATTTATAGGTGAAATTTAAATTAATTTTGGATTTATTTTTAATCCAAAATTTACTTAGAAACCCTTGGGAGAAAAATAATTGAACAAAAATTTGCACAAAAGCCCTCCATGTGGTCGGCCATATTGGTGCTAGGTGGCAAAGATTTGATTTCTTTCCACAATTTCTTTAAATCAAAGTGATGTCATAAATCCATGGTGATATGATGTCATCATCCTAAGGCCTTGTTTGGCTTGTCTCTTAATATGCAGTCCACTTTTATGCTAACACAGATATTTCCAATACTGTGCTCACTAATACACAGTACTGTTATACTGTACTGCAGTCCAAAATTTATCTGTGTATAGTTGGACTGTATAAAAATTTTTCTTATTATTTATTTTTTTTGAAGCCTTTTTGCCCTTAATATCCTATTTGGTGTGCTTGATTTTTCTATGGTAGTTTTAAATCTTATTCATGCTATTTTGTCCGTAAAGACGGTTTTCGTAGTATATTTCCCATACTGTTTATCATATTACAGTATAGTCATATCTTTGACCTTTCTAGTCAACCTTTGACTTTTTTGGTCAAACTTTGACCAACATAAAATCATAGAATTTTTCTTCCCTTTTTGCTCAAAGGTCACATGCTTGGCTAAGTAAACTGCTTATTGAGTCTCATAGTTAATTAAATGAGAACTCAAACATTTATTGATAAAATTATGAATTTCACATTGATACTCATAATTTTCATGAAACATTACATAAACACATAGTACAAACTTAAATTTCTTATGTACAAGGAAATCATGAGTCCGTAGAAATTTTTGGTTACTACAATCCACCCTCCTTACAAAATTTTCGTCCTCGAAAATCAGAATAATTCTGGGTGGCTTTTCTTCATATCCTCTTCACGTTCCCATGTTGCTTCCTCAATTTCATGATTTCACTATTGTACCTTAACTAAAGGTATAACTTTGTTCCTTAGCACCTTTTCTTCTCGTGCCAAAATTCGAACCGGTTTTTCCTCATAAGTCAGATCCTCGTGAACTTCAATTGGTTCATGGTTCAATACGTGTGATGGATCCGGGATGTATTTCTTTAGCATCGACACATGAAATACATTGTGCACATATGCTAATTCTTGGGGCAAAGCCAATCTATAGGCCACATTACCGACTCTTTCAAGTATTTCGAATGGCCCTATGTATCTCGGACTTAATTTCCCTTTCTTTCCGAATCTCATGACTCCTTTGAATGGAGCAATCTTAAGGAAAACCAAGTCTCCTACTTGGGCTTCTAGAGGCCTTCTGCGTTTGTCGGCATAACTCTTTTGTCGACTAAATGCAGTTTCCATCCGTCGACGTATAAGTTTTACGGCTTCGGTGGTTCTCCGAATAAAGTCCGTAGACACAAGTTATTTCTCTCTTGTCTCGTACCAATGGACTGGAGATCTACAACTTCTCCCATAGAGAGCTTCATAAGGAGCCATTCCAATCGAAGCTTGGAAAATGTTGTTGTACGAGAATTCAATCAAAGGAAGCTTCTTATCCCAAGTTCCCTTTGTAATAGCTGACTTGTTTGTAAATTTATAACTTCTTTTGTTAAGAATAAAGTTTGGTTATGCAATCTGTATGATATGTTTTCTAAGAAATTTGTTGAATCTTTTGCTACAAGATTCAATGAATTATTTGTGTAGGTTTATGATCCTTTTGTTAAAAAGGGAAAATTATGATTTATGACTCTATGTTAGTAATTTAAGAAAATCTGATACGTATTTCAGAAAAGTTTAGGACAATGGTCCAGTTTAACTATACTGTTATCAGTTGAAAACAGTATATGAATATTTATGTTATTATGTTAATATGAACTGCATTTAGGAGATTAAGCCAAACAAGGCCTTTAAGGATGACACCTCTGATGACAAGTGTCATTGTTATGATTGGTCACCTCACAGGGACCAAAATGCAAATATTTTATGTTTAGGGGTCAATTTGCAAATTAAGGAAAGTTCATGATTTTGAAGCTAAAAAGCCTTCTAAGAAAGGATTTAGTAAAAATTTGATGTTTGAAGGCTTAACCATAACCGGCCAAGTCATAGGGACTAAAGTGCAAATATTTTGCCTTTAGGGGCCAATGTGCAATTTTGAAGAAAATTGTAGATTTATCAGCAATTATGTAAATTTTTGAATCAGGGACTTTTTAAGTAAAGTTTCTTAGTTCAATTGAGTCAATGACCCATTTTTAGTTTAGTTAGTTTGGTTGAAAATTAAGAAAAACAAGTTAAGATTGTATTTGAAAACTCTAGCTAGAACTAATCACATTGTTCCATGTGTCACCATAGGAACCGGCCACATCATGGCTTATTGAGCAAGGGATCTTGTTTTTGAAAAATATTATGCAAATTAGAAGATTTTAAGTGTTATTAAAAGTTTACAAATCATACCCTAAGTTTAGTGAATTAACACTTTAATTTAGTTGGATGATTTTGTATTATGGATCAATTAGCAAATTGTCTCACATGGTTTCTTCAAAACCGGCCACATAAGGATGAGACACCCTATGCTTCTAGCTTGGCTAAGTCACACCCCTAGCCTTGCACCCTTGGCAAGCCAAGGCTTGCACACCTAGGCACCAAAGGCCGGCCACCATAATGAAGCAACACATCATGGTGTAGCCTTGGTGAGTAACATTCTTAGTCTTGCTCACTTGGCAAGCCCATGTTTTGCCTAAGCCACCACCCAAGGGCCGGCCACTACAAGGAAGTGACACTTCATAGCCTAGCTTTGGTGAGTAAGTAAACCTAGCTTTGCTCACTTGGCAAGCCAAGGCCTTGCTAAGCCAACACCAAAACCGGCCACCCTTAGAGAATGACACCTCATGGACTAGCTAGGATGAGTAAGTCACTCTAGCTTTGCTCACATGGATAACCAAGGCATTGACACACCCCTTGACCTAGCCTTGATGAACCAACACTCTAGGTTTCCTAGCCTAGCTCCCTTGGCAAGCCAAGGCTTGCACACCTCACCCTAGGGCCGGCCATCACAAGGCAATGCCACCTCAAGCTTGTAGCTTTGATGAGCAAGCACTCTAGCTAAGCTTGCTTGGAAAATTGGAGCAAGAATGGACGGCCAACACATAAGGACTAAAGGAAAAATATTTTGGCTTAAGGACTATTGCATAAATTACAAAAGATAGACTTCTTGAACTCTTTTAGAGCTTGGCACCTCATACACCTAGGCAAGCTTAGTAAGCTTGCTAGCTTTGCTTGTTGGCAAGCAAAGGCATGCATAACCTCCACCTAAGGCCGGCCACACCAAGGAAGGGACACCTCATGGTTCCTAGGCCACATGAGTAAGCACCCTAGCTTGGGTTATTTGGCATGAGAAGCACAAGAATGGCCGGCCACCTTTCAAGAAGACAAAACCAAATTGGTTTCTTCTATGGACTAAAGAGCAAATTGTTGTACCTTAGGGATTAGTTAGCAATTATAAGAAATTGGTGCTTCATCTATAAATAGGTGAAGGTGCTGTTGTATTATTTGGTTAGCCAACACACACACACAAACTTGAGCAGCACAAACTCTCCCAATCCTGCCATAGAAGCCGAGCAAAGAAAAGAGAGAAAAGAAAGAAAAAGAAAAATAGAGAAAGGGTTTTCGGTTTAGTGTGAGGGAAATTTTAATTACCCTAATTTAAGAATTTCATCAGTGAAACTTGAGGTAAATATTGTCATCCTCTAGTTCTTCATTTGAAATTTAAGAGAATGATTAGTATGGTTAAACAGGAGTTTAATTTTGTAAGATTCATGCACTAGGGTTTTTATGCTTGATTAAGTCTCTATCTGAGCAGTTTTCCTGAAACAACATTTAGAGGCCTTTAGAGGCCGAATCTTAAAAAAATTAAAACTGCAAAGTTGTAGAGGAGGGAAAATCCTAGGGGCCAACGCGGCCAGTTTTTGAAAATAAGGCTTTTAAGACCTTCGTTTCTTCTAAAACCCGAGACCAAATTATGAGTAGTAAGTTTGGTCGAACAATTTTCTAAGGCAAAAATAAGCATGTTAAAGGCAGATTTGAAGTTTGAGGTTAAAACAAAAGTTGTAGGAGACTTCAAGTTCTACAACTTTCATGAAAAAAACTTTTCCAAATTCGAAACAGATTTGTGAGAAAAGAACTAAACTTTATGAATTGGTTTTGAACCCGATTTTCAAAATGTTAGAATTCTTACTAAATTTCAAAAAGGAGTTGAAATTTAGGATTTGTAGATAGCAATTAGAATTATTATGATATTATGATAGGATGATACTCATCCTATGGTTTTTCTTGAAAACAGGAAAACGACCTGTTTGAGTGAAGAATATTGATTCAAGGCGCAGTAACGGTAAGTACGACTTCGCCTACAGCATAAACAAAAATTGTTTGTTGTATGTTTTCAAGTTATGATGATATAAGTATGATAAAACATTATGGCCTGTATGATATCAAGTTCATGATGTTATGTGAATAAGAAGTATTTATGATATGTATGTATGTACGTTTTTAAGATATGATGAATATTTAAAGTATGAATGGCATGTATGTATTCAAGGAATAATGAATGTATGTATGGCATGTATGCTTTCAAGTTCATGTTAAAAGGTATATGATGTATGTTTATAGTATGTATGTTCATATGATGAATAATCGGATATTATGGCATCACGAAGTATGCTCACTAAAGATAAGCTAATTGGTAAAGTATGAAATCCCAGTTTCAGTTAAGAAACTGGTTATGAATATGAAACAACATTTCAAGTATGAAATAAGATAAGAATAAGATTCTAAGCATCAATATAAGCAGAATGCTATATGTCGTATCGACCCGCGTCAGGTCGGGTTTGGTTCATGGTTTGAGTTGGACAGGGCTGGCCGCCCCAACCACTCCATGGCAGCGCGCCACGGTACGTACATTCATGTTAAGTTATGTAAGGGCCCAAAAACTATGCTAACTTATGAAAACAGGAATAAAGCATAATTGGTTCATGCATTATGATATCATGATATGTTGTGGATAAATAGTTGTGCTTGCTGAGCGAAAGCTCATGTTTTAAGTTTATGCTGTAGGTAAGCAACCCTGCGGTACTTCATGATGCAAGGCAGTGGAGCATGGCAAGGCAAAGCTGTGAAACTGTGGAACGGGAATCATTACGTTTCTTTTGGTTAAATTATGCTACGCTAAATATGTTGTATTTAAGTACAAAAACACATTTCCGCCATAAGTAGTTATGTATAAGTACATGTATGTATGTAAGTGTTTATTATGAAGTTTCCAAGTCAAATTATATTTATCAGTTGTAAAAAAAAAAAAAAAAAAAATTTTATGCCTAAATTTTCATATATTATAAGTAAGTATGTACGGTCACGGCCGGCGCTAGGCGGGTCGCGACACCCTTGAAGTCCATCACGCATGCTCGTAACATATCCTCTAGAGTCTGAATGGTCCTCTCTAACTGTCCATCCATCTAAGGGTGAAAAGAGGTACTAAAAGTAAGCTTTGTACCCATTGCTTGATGTACACTCCTCCAAAATTTAGAAGTGAAACGACCATCACGATCTGAGATGATCGATTTTGGAATCCCATGGTAGCGAACGATCTGTGCCACATACAGTTCCACTAGCTGCTCTACTGAAAAACTAAGTTTGATGGCTAAAAAGTGCGCAGATTTCGTCAATCGATCGACAATCACCCAAATAGCATCGTTGCCGCTGGGAGTTCGGGGTAGACCGACCATAAAATCCATCGTCACTTGGTCCCATTTCCATTCTGGGATGGAAATTTTCTGCAATTCTCCCCCGGGACGTTGATATTTTGTAACGCCCCGAACCGTCTACGTAGGGCCGACTACGTAAACGTGGGCCGTTACTTTACTTACTTATCTTACTTCTTAGTTTCTAATACTTGAACTTTCAGAAAAATTTCAGAATAAATTTTTTTTTTCTTTTCTTCGTAACTTAAAATAAACTTATCCATATGGGTAAACTTCACCATGCCTACCCATTACTTGTTAAGCCGATTAAAAGGTCACACATAACCTTTTAAACCAGACTTTTGAAACCTTACATACGTAACATGGTACATATTTTTTAATCATACATCATACATGTACTCGTTCATAATTTAAAGTGTTTGCGGAAAATCTTGCATAGTGATATGCCACACCGCCCTTTACTTGCCACATCGTCTCCATGGCCCACCAAGTAAAGTTGTAGGCATCTTACCTACAGTATGGAATATACTGGTGAGCTTTTGCCCAGCAAGTACAAATATAATCTCGCAAAAACATAACAAACATCGTATAACTTATGCATGGTCCATTTATGATTGATTAAGTATGTCTTATGCTCAATTATGAACTTATTATAAACTTATTATCTTGCTTAACATGTGGGCCCCTTGTGTACGTACCGATTGCGTGCATTCCACAGAAAGTTAAGGTTTGCAAGATCCCTAACAATTCTGGGAATCTTGAAACATAACCCTTCTGCATCAACAGAAGGTCTGAGAATTTTCTTGAATATATATAATCCTCCCGCATCAACAGGAGGTTGGTATGACACCTTGCTTGTGACGCCCCGACTTCCCAAGCCGGGTCGACACCATACATACTTGTGCTTATCTCACTTGAAAATTTGAGAAATTTTTTTTAAAAAAAAACAGATATACATAAATTATCTTGTAGAGAAAAACTTGTCTTGCATATATACTATATTGAAGATACATTCTCAAGTCTTCAAACTTTATACACACTGCAAAACATAATTTACTTTTGAGATATATACATATTAATTCAAAAGTGGTTGCGGAAAATTTTGCGTAGTGGTATCCCACACCGCCCTTCATTCGCCGCATCGTCTGCCTGACCCATCAGCTAGACTGCAGGCTTTTTACCTACAATATGAAATATACAAAATGAGCTTTCGCCCAGCAAGTACAAACATATCTCACAAAACATTTCAAATTTCTTAAAACATGCCAAACATCATGTAATTTATGCATGTTCCATTTATGATTAATTTATATGTCTTATGCTTCATTTTAGACTTAATCTTAAACTTATTATCTTGTCTTTAACATGTGGGCCCCTAGTGTACGTACCAAAAGTGCACAGCCTCCAGACAAAGTTAGGGTTTGTAAGGCCCTAACAGTTCTGGGAATCATAAACTTGACCCTCACGCATCAACGAGAGGTCAATAATCATCACTTGTTTTGAACATGTATCCTCCTCGATCATGGGAGGCTGGTACGACACCTTGCTTGAGTTGGTTTAGTCTTACTCTTGTATATTCCAAAACTAAGAATCTTTAGTTATGATCTCATTAGTCATGGTGCACATGTGACACAGACATGGCATATCCATATATCATGGTATAACTTGGCTTATCATGGCAAGACTTAACATAACCTAGCATAGCATGACATAACATTCTTAACACAGCATGACTTGGCATAACTTCTCATGGCATAACAGGTCATAATATAACTTAGCACATCATGGTATGACATCACATATCATAGCATAACATAGCATGTATACTTGAAAATAGTATTTATTACTTTCCATACTGTAGGTGAGGTCTGTACTTGCCTGTTATGCTATATCTTGGGTTTCGTTGCTCCGATTCAGGTTGCAACTGCAGGTTACTTCCTGCTATTAAAAAAACACATAGGATAAGGATCCTATAAAATGTTGGTGACCTATCCAACATTCATACATAATCTTAGTTATATGTCCCCCAATTATATACATGATAACTTATTTGGTTACATAAGGTAACCCTTGAGGTGGTCAAACTTAGTCGACCAAAGTCAACATTTTATGGGTCAAACTTGGGCTTTTGGGCCAAGCCTAGTAACTCAGGTATCCTTCCCGGTTACTATCCGTCATTATCTTGTTACTAAACTTTGGCTTTTAAAATCCAATTTGGAAAATTTGGCCAAAAATCTTTTGTTTAATTTAAAAATTCATGGTTTTCAGAGTGGGACTTTATAAAAATCATTAAGGGCTGAAAACTGCCATTGGAACAGTTTTTATAGTCAAAACATTGGTGTTGTGCAAAAATACAGTTTTCCTGTATTGTTTTAGAAAATCCTGTGCAGGAATTTCCTATTTCTTACATAGTTTTTTGAAATCTATTTTTATTTAAAAATCTGGTTTGAATTAGAAAAAGTTATCTTCACGAAAGTTTTAGCTTTCGAAAAACCCTACAACTTTTGTGTTTTGCAGAAAACCCAGTTTGGAATCTAACGTGCTCTTATTTCCTGTTGAACTCACCTGGCCGTGCATAAGTCTTGGGCACAGTCAGGCTCGGGTTTTTATAAAATCGAAGGCCTTTGGAGTCTTATTTTTGAAAACTGTCCATGTTGTCCCCTAGGAAAATCCCTTATCTACAACTTTCATGTTTTAAGTTTTGCTTAATTCAGCCTCTAAGGGCCTCAAAATCATCTTTCCAGAAAACTGGCCAGTTTTACACGAAAACTGGCAGTTTTATTCTTAACTTGGTTTTACGTCCTAATACGCGCACACTACCTCAACCATCCACAGCGGGAGCCTAATATCAGTCATGCAGCGGTTTCTAACGTTCCATACCATCATCGCATAAACATACATCAACAATCATCATATCAAACACTTAGCATGCATAATCAAGCATAAACTTAAACATACTTGGGGACATATAACTAAATCATGCTTCAATCATGTAAACCCTAGTTTCATGCAACCAAAGCATAAAATCATGCATACTTGGTAAATAAAACCACCTAAACCATAAATTCAAGCACCAATCTAAAAATTCTAAGCTAGGGCATAAAAATTAAATTGAGCTTATGCTCTTACATCAAATGCTTGAAATACACTTAAATTTCTCAAATTAAAGCTCAATTTAAAAACTTAGGGTTTGAGGTTTTAGGGATAGTTACCTTGATTTCTCTCAAAAATTGACTAGGGTTTGGCTCACAAAATCTCTCACTCCCTTGGACACCTCCAAAACCGGTTGTTGCTACACTAAGTGGCACCAAAATTTTGGTTGATTTCTTGGTGGCTTCTTGAACCAAAATCATGCACAACTAACCTCAATTTTTCTCACTCTCTCACCCTATCACAACCGGCCTTAAACCTTAAAAATGGGCACTAAAAATTTTCAAAAACCTTACTTGAAATCACTAGAGAAAAACCGACCACCCTAACACTAAAACCCCTTTGGTTCACAAATTTTTTTCTTTGTTCTTGATCATACTTGGAAGTCCGGATCTCTTGAGAGAGAAAATGACAAGAGTTTGCTGATTTTTCCAATTTCTTGGACCAAAAACCGACCCCCCCTTGTGGCCTATTTATAGGTGAAAAAATAGGTCCCTTTGCAAATATTTTTGGTTCAACTTTTGCTCAAAAACCCTTGGAGTAAAAATAATCATACTTTGACCCCTAAATGGCCGGCCACCTCACCATCTAGAATAGTCCAAGATTTTCTAATTTTTTTAATTAAAGCCTTAATGATGTCATAAGTCCAAAAGGTGATGAGGTAAGCACAATTAAGGCTTGTTTGCCTTTTTTCTTAAAAAGCAGTCCACTTTAATGTCAACACAGATATTTCCAATACTGTGTTTACTAATACACAGTACAATTTAGTACTGTTATTCTGAACTGCAGTCCAAAATTTATCTGCGTATATTTGGACTGTATAAAAGTTTTTCTTTTTATTTAAAGCTATTTGGCCCTTAATACCCTATTTTAGGTGCTTCACATTTCTATGGTGGTTTTAAATCTTAATTATACTATCTTGTCCGTAAAGACGGTTTTCGCAGTATAATTCCCATACTGCTTATCGTATCAAACTTTTACCAACATGAATTCCCATACTGCTTATCGTATCAAACTTTTCTATGGTGGTTTTAAATCTTAATACCGGCTTATATTTGACTTCTCTGGCCAACTTTGACTTTTTCGGTCAAACTTTGACCAACATGAATTCATGAAATTTCGTCATACCTTTTTCCTTAAAAGGTCTATTATGGAGTCTCATAGCTAATTTATCGAGAACTCAACCCTATACTGATAAAATTATGAATTTTGTATTGATATTCATAATTTTCATAAAATATCATATAAACACATAGTACGAACTTAGATTTCTTATGTACAAGAAAATCATGAGTCCGAAAAATTTTAGTCATTACAATCTACCCTCCTTAAAAAATTTTCATCCTCGAAAATCAAAACAATTCGGGGTAACTTTTCTTCATATCTTCTTCGCGCTCCTATGTTGCCTCCTCAATCTCATGATTTCGCCATAAGACCTTAACTAAAGGTATAACCTTGTTTCTTAGCACCTTTTCTTCTCGTGCCAAGATTCAAACCGGTTTCTCCTCATACGTCAAATCCTCGTGAACCTCAATTGTTTCGTGGTCCAATACATGTGATGGATCCGAGATGTACTTCTTTAGCATCGACACATGAAATACATCGTGTACATATGCTAATTCTTGGGGCAAAGCCAATTTATAGGCCACATTACCAATTCTTTCCATTATTTCGAATGGCCCTATGTATCTTGGACTTAATTTTCCCTTCTTTCCGAATCTCATAACTCCTTTAAATGGAGCAACTTTGAGGAAAACCAAGTCTCCTACTTGGAATTCTAGAAGCCTTCTTCGTTTGTCAGCATAGCTCTTTTGTCGACTAAATGCAGTTTCCATCCGTTGACGTATAATTTTCACGGCCTCCGTGGTTCTTCGAATAAAATCTATGGACACAAGTTCCTTTTCTCTTGTCTCATACCAGTGGACTGGAGATCTACACCTTCTCCCGTACAGGGCTTCATAAGGAGCCATTCCAATTGAAGCTTGGAAACTGTTGTTGTACGAGAATTCAATCAAAGGAAGCTTCTTATCCCAAGTTCCTTTGAAGTCCATGACGCATGCTCGTAACATATCTTCTAGGGTCTAAATGGTCCTCTCTGATTGTCCATCAGTTTGAGGGTGAAAAGCTGTACTAAAAGTAAGCTTGGTACCCATTGCTTGATGTACACTTCTCCAAAACTTAGAAGTGAAACGACCATCATGATCGGAGATGATTACCTTTGGAATCCCATGGTAGCGAACGATCTGTGCAACATATAATTCCGCTAGCTGGTCCACTGAAAAGCTAAGCTTAATGGCAATAAAGTGTGCAGACTTTGTCAAACGATCCACAATCACCCAAATAGCATCATTGCCACTGGGAGTTCGGGGTAGGCCAACCACAAAATCCATGGTCACTTGGTCCCATTTCCATTCTGGGATGGAAATTTTCTGCAATTCTCCCCCTGGACGTTGGTGTTCTGCCCTCACCTTTTGACACGTAAGGCATTTACTGACAAATGTAGCAACGTCATTCTTCATTCTGGGCCACCAAAATCTTTCCTTCAAGTCTTGGTACATCTTTGTAGCTCCAGGATGAACGGAATATGGAGTCTCATGGGCCTCCTTCATGATTTGCTCCTTTAACTCGTCTTCATTAGGAATGCATAATCTACTTTTCCGATAGAGTATGCCCGCATCCGATATGTTGAAGTCCGACTCCTTTCCTTCCAAGACCTCGTTCCTTGTTCTAAGTAGCGAGGCATCTCCTTCTTGTCACTCCTTCATGTCATCCAAAATGGTAGGTTGGAAGGTTAGGGCAGCTAAACTTCCCGTGATAAGCTCTATTCCAGCTTCAACTAGCTCCTTTTGAAGAGGTTCGATCAACGACTGTATTGACATCAGCAAGGAAGACGACTTCCGACTAAGGGCATCGGCTACTTTGTTAGCCTTCCCTGGATGGTAACGGATGTCTATGTCATAATCTTTCACCAGTTCGAGCCATCTTCTTTGTCTCATGTTAAGCTCCTTTTGTGTGAAGATATACTTCAAACTCTGATGATCCGTGTATACTTCACACTTAGTACCGTAAAGGTAGTGTCTCCAGATTTTGAGCGCAAATACTACCGCCGCGAGTTCCAAATCATGCGTCGGATAGTTCTTCTCATGATCCTTAAGCTGTCGTGAAGCATAAGCGATCACCTTTCCATTCTTCATGAGAACGGCTCCCAATCCTATCTTGGAAGCATCGCTATATATCACGAAGTTCCCTTTCTCTACCTCTGGAATTGTGAGGATCGGAGCACTAGTCAGCTTACTTTTCAGTTCTTGGAAGTGTTCTTCACACTTTGTCGTCCATTCGTACTTCTTTCCTTTCCGTGTAAGTGCGGTGAGCGGCGCTGCAATTTTAGCAAATCCCTCGACGAAACGTCGGTAGGAGCCCGCTAAGCCCAGGAAACTACGTACTTCGGTGACGTTTTTCGGAGCTGGCCATTTACTCACTGCTTCAATCTTGGCCGGATCTATAGATATACCTTCCTTGGAGACCACATGTCCTAAGAAATGGACCTTTTCCAACTAGAATTCACACTTTGTGAATTTAGCGTAAAGCTGGTTTTGCTTTAAAATCCGTAAAGCAATCCTTAAATGTTCCTCATGCTCCTCCTTTGATCTTGAATAAATGAAGATATCATCTATAAAGACGATAACAAACTTGTCCAGGTAATCCTTGTATACTCGATTCATCAGGTCCATAAAGGCTGCTGGAGCATTTGTCAATCCAAATGGCATAACGAGGAACTCATAATGTCCATATCGCGTACGAAAGGCCGTCTTGGGAATATCTCCTTCCCTAATTCGGAGCTGATGATATCCTGATCGTAGGTCAATTTTTGAAAAAATTGAAGCTCCTCTCAATTGATCAAACAAATCGTCGATCCTAGGCAAGGGATACTTGTTCTTGATGGTAATCTTATTCAATTCCCGATAGTCAATGCACATCCTAAGAGTGCCATCCTTCTTTTTAACAAACAAAACTGGGGCTCCCCATGGTGAGTAGCTTTGATGAATGAATCCTCGATCCAGAAGCTCCTGTAACTGAATCTGCAGTTCCTTAAGTTCGGCAGGTGCCATCCTATAAGGTGCCTTGGATACTGGTGCCGATCCAGGAAGTAGCTCAATCTCAAAAGAGATTTCTCGTTCTGGTGGCAATCCTGGCAATTCCTTACGAAAAACCTCTATAAACTCCTTGACTATCGGTACTTCTTCCGGCCTGCTCTTGGTCTCTTGCGTCTTATCCACCATGTTGGCTAGAAATCCAATACATCCTTCTGCCAACAACTTTCTAGCCTTTAGCGCATAAATGAACATTTTTGGTTGTTTTGGAGTCGATCCTCTAAAAATAAACTCCTCGCCTCCAATTGGCTTGAACGTGACAGTACGACGTGGACAGTCGATAACTGCATTGTACTTTCCCAAGAAATCCATACCCAAGATGACATCGTAGTCGTATAGGTCAATGATGATCAAGTTGACATACATTTCCCTACCACATATAATTATTGGAACGTGACGTACCCAATAATCAGACAACAGAATCTCCCCGGAGGGTAATGCAGTTCTAAATGTTCTTCCGATCCTATCACTTGCTCTACCTAGTTTCTTAGCGAACCTAGGTGATGTAAATGAATGTGTAGCTCCAGAATCAATTAACACGTAGGCATCTTGTTGGGCAAAAGGAAGCTGACCTGTCACCACAGTGAAAGGTCCAGCTTGAACATCCTTCTTAGTGTAGGCGTAAATGCGTCCTTGAGGTTCTGGAGCTTCTAGTCTGCCTTGAGAGATTGCAAGTCCCTCGAGCTTCATCTGTGCAGCGTGAAGTTGAGATCCTTGTCCTCTCTGTTGGTTCTGCGGATTCTAGGGATTGAGATTGCAAGTCCTAGCATAGTGGCCTTCCTTGCCACATAGAAAGCAGCGACTGATTCCAGCACGGCATTCTCCCGGGTGCCTCCTCTCACATTTCTGACAAGTGGGATAACTGTTGTTATCAGGTGCATTCTTCTTCTGGGGAAAATTTTGTTGATTCCCCTGTCCTACTGCATCCCACTTCCTCTTCTGTTGGTTGTTGCCGTACAGTTTGTGGTTGTTGTTTTGCCCCGAAGATCCTCCTTGACCTTTCTGTTGTGAAGCTTGGCCTGGTCTGGCCTGGTTCTGCTTAGCTTGGGCTTTTTCTTCCTTCTTTTCCTTGAAGAACTTAGCCCTTCGTTCCTTGTTTTGTCCCACCCAATACTCAGCTCGAATTACCCGACTGACACATTCGGCAACAGTGAGCGGTGGATGGGGGCCACTGCTAATTACTACTGCCAGGTCCGAGCGGAACATTCTCATCATCCTTCTGACTTTATCCCTTTCAGAACTGATGAGGTGAGGGCAGAGACGTGCTAGCTATTCAAACTTTTTGACAGCTTCGGCTACTGACAGATTTCCTTGGCGGAACTTATCGAATTCGTCTTGTTGAACTTCCATGACCTCTGTGTTGAAGTACTTCTCCTTAAATTCCTCCACAAAGTCCTCCCAAGTCATCTCAGTAACATCTCGCCAGATTTGGACTGTTTCCCACCTGAGGCGAGCATCTTTTCGTAGCATAAAGGATGCACAGAGGACTTTCTCTTGATCATTGAGCCTGAGGAAATTTAGGGCAACCTGGAGGTCGATTAACCAGTTGTCGGCCTCAATCGGGTTTGTTGGCCCTTCAAATTCTGGTGCCTTCGTGTGCCGAAATTTGTCATATAGTTCTTCCGGAGTTCGAATCAGGGGTGCTGGTGGAACAGCTACAGGCGCAACAGGTATTTCAGGGGCTATGGGGTTCTCTGGAATCATCGGGTCAACATCAGGAATTTCCGGTGCAGCAGGCTGATTCACAGGTGCTGGTGGTACCCCGGCATCAGGAGGTCCCTGATTTTGCTGAGTTAACTGTGCTCTAAGCCCACCTATCTCTCGTTGTTGGGCTAACATCATCTGTCTCACTTCATTCATCTTAGCCGCAAGATCAACGTCTTGCGTCGGTGCTTTTCTACGCTTTGGTGGCATGGTTCTATACGGAAAAACAATGAAATAAACTTAGCTTCTTGTTTTACAAAATTAATGAAATCATGCCTTTTATATAGAACCATAATTTTTATTCCATATAATAGCATAACATGGAACAGATCTGAATTCATCATGACCTTGTTCACATCTCCTTCACAACAGGAGTACATAATCATAACATCTGGGAAGGTATAAAACTTTCCCATCGTTTCCGTATGTCACCTAGATGCCACCACCAAGCTAAGGCACCACCCGGCGTTATCCTTGCATCCAACAATTTCCCAATGTGGCAAAAATTCCACAATTATCACATATAACTTCCATAATGTTGATCTAATTTCTTCGTACGAGAAATTCTCAACTATCACCATACCAGGGTGAAGTAGTCCCTTGAAAGCGTCAGGAGTATCATTTTCCCTCATGGCCATTGAAGAAAGATGCTTACTATACGCATAAGATCTTAACTAATTCTAATCGTAATAAAATAAATAACTTAACTTACTTGGGCCGTTGCAGAAACGATGTGGAGTGATATGAAGTAGGCTGGCAGGATACCGCTCTGATACCAACTGTGAACCCCGACTTCCCAAGCCGGGTCGACACCATACATACTTGTACTTATCTAACTTGAAAATTTGAGAAAATATATTTTTTTTAAAACAGATATACATAAATTATCTTGTAGAGAAAAACTTGTCTTGCATATATACTATATTGAAGATACATTCTCAAGTCTTCAAACTTTATACACACTGCATCACATAATTTACTTTTGAGATATATACATATTAATTCAAAAGTGGTTGCGGAAAATTTTGCGTAGTGGTATCCCACACCGCCCTTCATTCGCCGCATCGTCTGCATGACCTATCAGCTAGACTGCAGGCTTTTTACCTACAGTATGAAATATACAAAATGAGCTTTCGCCCAACAAGTACAAACATATCTCACAAAACATTTCAAATTTCTTAAAACATGCCAAACATCATGTAATTTATGCGTGATCCATTTATGATTAATTTATATGTCTTATGATTCATTTTAGACTTAATCTTAAACTTATTATCTTGTCTTTAACATGTGGGCCCCTAATGTACGTATCAAAAGCGCGCAGCCTCCAGACAAAGTTAGGGTTTGCAAGGCCCTAACAGTTCTGGGAATCATAAACTTGACCCTCACGCATTAACGAGAGGTCAATAATCATCACTTGTTTTGAACATGTATCCTCCTCGATCACGGGAGGCTGGTACGACACCTTGCTTGACTTGATTTAGTCTTAGTCTTGTATATTCCAAAACTAAGAATCTTTAGTTATGATCTCATTAGTCATGGTGCACATGTGACACAGACATGACATATCCATATATCATGGTATAACTTGGCTTATCATGGCATGACTTAACATAACCTATCGTGGCATGACATAACATTCTTAACACAGCATGACTTGGCATAACTTCTCATGGCATAACAGGTCATAACATAACTTAGCACATCATGGTATGGCATCACATATCATAGCATAACATAGCATGTATACTTGAAAATAGAATTTATTACTTTCCATACTGTAGGTGAGGTCTGTACTTGCCTGTTATTCTATATCTTGGGTTTCGTTGTTCCGATTCAAGTTGCAACTGCAGGTTACTTTCTGCTATTAAAAAAACACATAGGATAAGGATCCTATAAAATGTTGGTGACCTATCCAACATTCATACACAATCTTAGTTATATGTCCCCCAATTATATACATGATAACTTATTTGGTTACATAAGGTAACCCTTGAGGTGGTCAAACATAGTCAACCAAAGTCAACATTTTATGGGTCAAACTTGGGCTTTTGGGCCAAGCCTAGTAACTCGGGTATCCTTCCCGGTTACTATCCGTTATTGTCTTGTTACTAAACTTTGGCTTTTAAAATCCAATTTGGAAAATTTGGCCAAAAATCTTTTGTTTAACTTAAAAATTCATGGTTTTCAGAGTGGGACTTTATAAAAATCATAAAGGGCTGAAAACTGCCATTGGAACAGTTTTTATAGTCAAAACATTGGTGTTGGTGCAAAAATACAGTTTTCCTGTATTGTTTTAGAAAATCCTGTGCAGGAATTTCCTATTTCTTGCATAGTTTTTAGAAATCTATTTTTATTTAAAAATCTGATTCGAATTAGAAAAAGTTATCTTGACAAAAGTTTTAGCTTTCGAAAAACCCTACAACTTTTGTGGTTTGCAGAAAACCCAGTTCGGAATCTAACGTGCTCTTATTTCCTGTTGAACTCACCTGGCCGTGCATAAGTCCTGGGCACAGTCAGGCGCGGGTTTTTATAAAAACGAAGGCCTTTGGAGAATTATTTTTGAAAACTGCCCATGTACCCCCCTAGAAAAATCCCTTCTCTACAACTTTCATATTTTAAGTTTTGCTTAATTCGGCTTCTAAGGGCCTCAAAATCATCTTTCCAGAAAACTGGCCAGTTTTACCCGAAAACTGGCAGTTTTATTCTTAACTTGGTTTTACGTCCTAATACGCGCACACTACCTCAACCGTCCACAGCGGGAGCCTAATATCAGTCATGCGGCGGTTTCTAATGTTCCATACCATCATCGCATAAACATACATCAACAATCATGATATCAAACACTTAGCATGCATAATCAAGCATAAACTTAAACATACTTGGAGACATATAACTAAATCATGCTTCAATCATGTAAACCCTAGTTTCATGCAACCAAAGCATAAAATTATGCATACTTGGTAAATAAAACCACCTAAACCATAAATTCAAGTACCAACCTAAAAATTCTAAGCTAGGGCATAAAAATTAAATTGAGCTTATGCTCTTACATCCAATGCTTGAAATACTCTTAAATTTCTCAAATTAAAGCTCAATTTAAAAACTTAGGGTTTGAGGGTTTAGGGATAGTTACCTTGATTTATCTCAAAAATTGGCTAGGGTTTGGCTCACAAAATCTCCCACCCCCTTGGACACCTCCAAAACCGGTTGTTACTACACCAAGTGGCACCAAAATTTTGGTTGATTCCTTGGTGGCTTCTTGAACCAAAATCATGCACAACTAACCTCAATTTTTCTCACTCTCTCACCCTATCAAAACCGGCCTTAAACCTTAAAAATGGGCACCAAAAATTTTCAAAAACCTTACTTGAAATCACTAGAGAAAAACCGACCACCCTAACACTAAAACCCCTTTGGTTCACAAATTTTTTTCTTTGTTCTTGCTCACACTTGGAAGTCCGGATTTCTTGAGAGAGAAAATGGCAAGAGTTTGGCTGATTTTTCCAATTTCTTGGACCAAAAACCGACCCCCCCTTGTGGCCTATTTATAGGTGAAAAAATGGGTCCCTTTGCAAATATTTTTGGTTCAACTTTTGCTCAAAAACCCTTGGAGTAAAAATAATCATACTTTGACCCCTAAATGGCCGGCCACCTCACCATCTAGAATAGTCCAAGATTTTCTAATTTTTTTAATTAAAGCCTTAATGATGTCATAAATCCAAAAGGTGATGAGGTAAGCACAATTAAGGCTTGTTTGCCTTTTTCCTTAAAAAGCAGTCCACTTTAATGTCAACACAGATATTTCCAATACTGTGTTTACTAATACACAGTATAATTTAGTACTGTTATACTGAACTGCAGTCCAAAATTTATCTGCGTATATTTGGACTGTATAAAAGTTTTTCTTTTTATTTAAAGCTATTTGGCCCTTAATACCCTATTTTAGGTGCTTGACTTTTCTATGGTGGTTTTAAATCTTAATTATACTATCTTGTCCGTAAATTCCCATACTGCTTATCCCATACTGCTTATCGTATCACAGTACCGCCTTATATTTGACTTCTCTGGTCAACTTTAACTTTTTCGGTCAAACTTTGACCAACATGAATTCATGAAATTTCGTCATACCTTTTTCCTTAAAAGGTCTATTATGGAGTCTCATAGCTAATTTATCGAGAACTCAACCCTATACTGATAAAATTATGAATTTTGTATTGATATTCATAATTTTCATAAAATATCATATAAACACATAGTACGAACTTAGATTTCTTATGTACAAGAAAATCATGAGTCCGAAAAATTTTAGTCATTACATTGCTTGTCTTATCTTATGACTTAAAATATGTTCTTATCTTGTGGTTCGATATTAGTGAACATGCCTCATGATGTCACTATATCTAACATATAGCATAACATATATATACACATGGGATATCATGGCATAACATGACATATCTTGGCATACCATGGCTTAACATGACTTAACATATCATAACATGGCATAATATGACTTAACATAGTATAACATAGCATAACATGACTTGACATAACATGGCATACATGAAAACATGTCATATACTTGAAAATAGTTTACTATTTTCCATACTGCAGGTGAGGTTTGTACTTACCTGGTATGCTATGTCTTAGGTTTTGTTGCTCTAAATCAGGTCGCAATAACAGGCTACATCCTGCAATTTAAAAGAACATAGGATAAGGATCCTATAAATCATAATTATAAAATGTTGGTAACCTAACCAACATCCCTGAGAAATCTTAGTTATGTGTCCCCCACACTTGCCTATGACAACTTACTGGGTTACTAAATGTAACCCTAGGGTTTTAGGCCCAACCATAGTTGAATGATAACTTATTCAGTTTATTAGGGCCCAATTACTTTCAAAGTATTACCCCATTGGGTTACTATCGGTAACCATAGAGTAAGGCCCAAGTATTTGTTTTCTTCTTTTCTTGACAAAACTTTGGCAAGTTTTCTTTAAAAATCTTTTATAAAACTTTATATTTCTTATAAAAAACCGTATTTTTATAAAACCATAATTTTTAAGCAAAAACAGTTAAAAACTGACAAGCTTTGAATCTTTGAAAATAGTTTCTTAATTTTAGTTATCAGTACATATGCAGGAATTTCCTGCTTTTACACTGTTTTCTGAAAGTCTTGTGCATGAATTTTCTGTTTCCTGTACAGTTTTTAAGATCAAATTTTATCTTAATAATCTGTTCAGAATTTGAAAAATATTTCTTCATGAAAGTTGTAGACCTTGAATAATACTACAACTTTCATGTTTTACTCAAAACCTAATTCTGCATTTAACTTGTTCATATTCCTGGTTGACACCGGCTGGCCGTGCACAGGTTCTGGACAGACCAAGGCTCGGGTTTTCACAAAAACAGAGATCTTTGGAGTCTTTTTTTTAAAAACTGTCCACGTTTTACCCTAAGATTTTTCATTTTCTACAACTTTGTAGTTTTAACTTTTCTCAAATTCGGCCTCTAAGGGCATCAAAATTACCTTTTCAGCAAACTGTCCAGTTTTACCTGAAAACTGGCAGTTTTGCATGTGTCCGATTTTGCGTAAAATTTACGTGCACACTACCTCAAACGGTCGCAACCGTGAGCCTATGACAAACATACAGCGTTTTTAACGTAAATTTTCCATTAACATACATTCATTCATACACACATACTACATAATTTCTAACACAAATCGTCAAAAACATGCATCAAAACATAATTAGAGACCACCAAACCCTAATCAAGCACTCTAAGCTCTTGCATGGAAAATAAAAGGGTGAGCTTATGCTTACATCCAAGCTTGAAAATACAAATTTAAATTTCCAAATCAAAGCTCAATTGAAAAGCTTAGGAACCAAAGGGAATTTACCTTGATCAACACAAAGTTGTGCTAGGTTTTGATTCCACTTTTCCTTTTCCTTTTGCTGTCAACCACAACCGGCCTCCCTTAGCCTTGTGGGTTCCAAAATTTTCAGCCACTTGCTTGGTGCTTCACCAAAATCCGACCACTCCCTTGTTCTTTCTCTTTTCTCTTTTTTTTTTTTTTTTTCTCTAGGGCTCGGTTTTTAGGGGGAGAGTGTAAGAAGAAATTTTGGCATGGTTTTGGGGTGTTTATAGGTGATAAATAATTTAATTTTTTAGATATATTTTTAATCCAAAAATTACATAATAGCCCTTAAGAGAAAAATATTTACCCATTGGTTCTTGGGACAAAAATATTTGCTCATCTACCCTCTTAGGTGGCCGGCCATTCACTTGGAGAGCAAGGAAATTCTCTTGCTTACATCATCATGCTTGCATCATCATGACATCATCATGCTTACATCATCAAACTTACATCATCATGCTTACATCATCATGACATCATCATGCTTACATCATCAAGCTTGCATCATTAAGACATCATCATTACTTACTTTTCTAAAAATTACACTTTGGCCCCTAAGGATAAAATATTTGCACTTTAATCCCTGTGGGTGACCGGCTAGGGTGGAACCACTTAGCTTCCAATTCATGCATAATTATCCACTTGATTCCACAAATCCATTAATATAATTATGCAGTCAATTTCCTTATTAACTCAGATAATATCAATACTGTTTTTCACTAAAAACAGTACTGTCATACTGGACTACATGTAACGCCCCGACTTCCCACACCGGGTCGTCACCGTACTTACTTAACTTAATTCTTAAAGCCTTAAACTTATTGAAATTTCCAGAGTAAATTTTTTTTTTTAAACTTTATTTTAAACTCAAACTTAAACTTGACTTAATCTTATACTTATACTCATACATGAAATTTAACTTATCCTCATACATATTCATATGTACTCACTTGAGTACCAAACTTTCATACTCATTGAAAGCTATCATATGCAAACCGTGGACCAAACCCGACCTAGTGCGGTTCGGTACGACACGAGGCAACTTGCTTGCCATCATACTTGAAAACTTTTCTTTAACTTGTTCTTGAAAATAATTTCTTCAAAATAGTTTTCTTCTTGAAAACAATTACTTGCCCCTACTATCACAACATAACATAAAACACATTTTACAGACATATTTTACAAAACATAATTTTCAAATCCCGTGGCGGTGTCCATCCCACATTTCACAGTCCGCAGCGCCATCTCTCCACAGTCTTGTATCGAGTATTGCCGGTAGGTTGTTTACCTACAGCATGAACGTAAGTAATGAGCTTATACCCAGTAAGTACAACATTCAATCCGCAAAACATTTTAATAAAAGAATACATGGATCAATTATGCTTTATTATGTTGATTTGGTTTCTGGGCCCTTTGTATAACATGAGTGTACGTACCATGGCATGTAACCATGGAGTGATTGGGGCGGCCAGTCCAATTCCAACGCAAACCATGAACCATACTGTTTAACATGGAGTAGTTGGGGCAGCCAATCCAAACCAACTCAAACCATGGACAGTACCATTTAAACCTGCCCTCGTGGCAAGTCGGTACGTCACAACAATATTAACTTGTTTTATCTTATGACTTAAAACTTAATCTTATCATGTGGTTTAATATTAGTGATCATGCTACATGATGTCACTATATCAAAACCTATAACATAACACAATACAAACCATAGCATAAACCATTATAACATAACCATTGTAATATAAACACATAACGTAAACATCATAACATAAACATCATAACATAAACATCGTAACATAAACATTATAACATAAACATCGTACATCAATACATGATTCCTTGAAAAACATGTTACATAAAAACATTTTGCCCATGCTGTAGGCGGAGTTGTACTTACCTGCCATCCTACGCTCTTGATTTATCGTCCCAACATGGTACGACAACAGTTCCTACTCCTGTTTCCAACCAGGGTGTAAGATAAGAATCATTTATATTCTATCTTACCATAAATCATAATTATTAAATGTTGGTATCCCAACCAACAACAATGGGTAATCCTAGTTTTATCCCCCACAACTACTGATGAAAACTCGTTTGGTTACTAGCCGTAACCTTAGGGCTCATGGCCCAACCAGACATAAACAGTAACCCGTTCAGTTACTAATCTTACCAAAGCCTTATCACTTATAGAGTAACACCCTACTAGATTACTATTGGTAACCATAGGGTAAGGCCCAACCCGATAACTCAGTATCCTAACCGGTTATTAAAGGTTATCCTTTGCATCAAATCTTATACAAACCGTATTTTAACACAACCATAACTTATAAGTTAAGACAGTTAAAACTGTCAAACTTAGAAAACACATCCTTAAAAACAGTTTCTTAACTTAAGTGTCAGTGCGTGTGCAAGGATTTCTTGCTTTTGCACTGTCTCTGAAAAACCTGTGCATGAACTTCCTATTTTCTGCACAGTCCCGGAAAATCAGGTTTTACTTAAAAATCTGCTTAGAATCTGGGAAAACTTCCTTCATAGATCATTTCCACTTAAGACTCAAGACATGAGCTCTCGATTATAAAATTATTCTGAGAGTGAAACTTATAAAACTAATTATAAGTTCAATCACCAATTATGGTTGGATTTAATAAAAATCCGACAGCATAACGGCTTATTTTCCTTAATACCCAAAATTTAAACCTGCAATAAAACCAGTTTATAGAAAGTTTCAACACACCATAACTGCAAGATGTGCCATCCATAGCACATTCATCATATTAACATACAACATATCTCGATATAATTCAACTTCACTTAATTAACTTGAACATCAAATATATATACATATATATATATATATATTTTGATATTCAATTCAAAGCATATAAATAGGCATGTAATCAATCCAATAAATGACTTAAAGTAGTCAAGATTACTACCGAGATCGTTCGACGACGTTCGGGTGAGTAAAACGATTCCCGGTCGGTGTTCCAAACGCCTTTTAATTTCGAGTGACTGAACTTTTAATCTCCATTTTTAACCTTCGAAATTCCATCTCGCAAATCCGAGGTTGTAAACATGTCCGGAACATCGAAAATAGATCGAAAACGCGATCTTCCAAAACTCGTCAACGGGTGTTGACCGGCGTTGACCAGCTTTGACCGACGTTGACCGTCGGCAAAAGGGACAGAGATGGCCACCGCTTCGAAGATCTCGATGAGAGGAACCCATTTCTGGTGTCCACTTCTTCAAACGATGTTCGGTTTTCTCAAAAAAGTAAGAAAACGAACTAGAAGACGGTGGCGGACCGGGAAAATTTCCGGCAACAATCGGAGTGGTGATGGACTGGGCTTTGTTCCTCTCGACGAGTGGAACTCAACGAAACCAACGGCTCACAAAATAGAGGTCGGATTACACCAAAATCATGCTTGAAAGTTTATGTTACCGAAACTTTCAAGGCACTTTTCCGGCGAACGGCGGCGAGTGACGTGGCCAAACTCCGGCTATTCGATGCTCGGGTGATGGGCTGCAAGGATCACCTGCGCGTGCGGTGGTGGCTGGCCGGAGACGCGATTTCTTGTGACGGCAGCATACGTGCGACGCCCATAGAGAGAGAACGAAAAAGAAAAGAGAGAGAAAGAGAGAGAGAAGGAAAAAGGAGGTCTGATGTTATCCTCTTATTTTCCTTATTTATTCTTATCCTCATCCCATAAAGCCAATACTTTATAAGAGATACATTCGGTAGAAAGTTCATTTACTGCTTCTTCTTTTTTTTTTTTTTCATATATATATATATATTAATTTTTTCATCCAAGTGTGTGGACTGACCACACATATTATATATATATAATATGTACATGTATACATCTGTTGTTTCTTTTCAATTCCCTATCAGCCATATATAATATATATATATATACATATATATATGTATACATATACACTATTCACTTGTATTCACCCATTTGTCAAAGAAATATTTTGAACACTCATAATTACAATAACTCATTAAATATATATCTATATACAGATATACATTTGTTGTGTGTACCTTCTGAATTATGACTATGCTTTTGACTTATAAATTTTGCATATCAATTAAATCGTTCAAGACCATAGACTCGACTAAAATTTTAAGCTTGTTCATAATTCATGTCGAGAATATAATCTTTTTCTCTTGTATAACTAATTCACTTGACCGACTGTAACACTTTTCTGAATCAATTTTATGGTTTAGAATTGCATTCCGTCACTTATAAATCGTCTCAGAAATACTTATTTATAGTGTCATCATTTTTTTTTTTGAGTCTCGTAGCTAATTAAACGAGAACTCAAACATATATTGATATTTACTCAGATCATGAGCTTCATATCGACATACATAATTAAATCTTAAATTTTCCTTGTCTCAAAGGAAATCATAAATTCATCGTAATTTCGGGTTCTTACACTACAGTCCAGAATTCATCTATATAAAATTGGACTTCGTATAGGATTTTCTTAGGACTTGAAACTATTTAGTCCATATTGCTCTAAATATTGTGCTTGATTATTCTAGAGCAATCTCATACCTTGTTCTTACTTCTTCATCCGTAATGACGGTTTTACACAGTATAATTTCCATACTGTTGATTATCCTGCAATACCGTCTTAGTCAAACCTAAGGTCAACATGGTCAAACTTTAACCGAAATAAAAAATTATAAATTCTTATTATGCCATTTTCTCAAAAGGCCTCATGCTTGATTAAGCAACTATTTCTGAGTCTCGTAGCTAATAAACCGAGGACTCGAATATATACTAATATTCAACTCTGACCATAAGCTTCATATCTATATACATGGTTCAGATTTAGATTCTTCTTATATCTAAGGAAATCACAAGTCATCAAAAATTCGGGTTGTTACATGTTCAGCCTTCACTTTTTGATACGTAAGGCATTTACTGACAAATGTGGCAACATCATTCTTCATTTTGGGCCACCAAAAACTTTCCTTCAAGTCTTGTACATCTTTGTGACTCCAGGATGAACGGAATACGGAGTCTCATGAGCTTCTTTCATGATCTGCTCCTTCAACTCGTCCTCATTAGGAATGCATAGTCTATTTTTCCGATAGAGTATGCCCTCATCAGATATGTTGTAGTCTGACTCCTTTCCTTCTAGAACTTCGTTTCTCGTCCTAAGCAGTGAGGCATCTCCTTCTTGACGCTCCTTCATGCCATCCAAAATGGTAGGTTGGAAGGTTAGGGCAGCTAAACCTCTCGTAATAAGCTCTATTCCAGCTTCCACTAGCTCCTTTTGAAGGGGCTCGATCAATGACCGAATTGACAGCAACGAGGAAGACGACTTCCGACTAAGGGCATCGGCTATTTTGTTAGTCTTCCCGGGATGGTAACGAATGTCTATGTCATAATCTTTCACTAATTCGAGCCATCTTCTTTGTCTCATGTTAAGCTCCTTCTGTGTGAAGATATACTTCAAACTCTGATGATCCGTATAAACTTCACACCTAGTGCCATAAAGATAGTGTCTCCAGATTTTGAGCGCAAATAATACCGCCGCAAGTTCCAAATCATGCGTCGGATAGTTCTTCCGATCCTATCGCTTCCTCTACCTAGTTTCTTAGCAAACTTAGGTGATGTGAATGAATGCGTAACTCCAGAATCAATTAACACATAAGCATCTTGTTGGGCAAAAGGAAGCTGACCTGTCACCACAGTGGATGGTCCAGCTTGAACATCTTCCTTAGTGTAGGCATAAATGCGTCCTTGAGGTTCTGGAGCTTCAAGTCTGCCTTGGGAGATTTCAAGTCCTTCGAGCTTCATCTGTGCTGCATGAAGCTGATACCCCTGACTCTTCTAATGGTTCTGCGAATTCTGGAGATTAGCATTGCAGTTTCTAGCATAGTGGCCTTCCTTGCCACACAGAAAGCAACGATTAGTTCCGGCACGGCAATCTCTCGCGTGCTTCCTCCCACATTTCTGACAAGTGGGATAAATGTTGTTATCAGGGGCATTCTTCTTCTGGGGAAAATTTTGTTGGTTCCCCTGTCCTCCTGCATTCCATTTCCTCTTCTGTTGATTATTGCCGTACTGCTTGTCGTTGCTGTGTTGACCAAAAGATCCTCCTTGGTTTTTCTGCTGCAGAGTTTGGCCTGGTCTTGCCTGATTCTGCTTTGCTTGGGCCTTCTCTTCTTTTTTATCCTTAAAGAACTTAACCCGTTGTTCTCTGTTCTGACCTACCCAATACTCAGCTCGAATCGCCCGACTGACACATTCAGCAACGGTGATTGGTGGATAGGGGCCACTACTAATTACTACTGCCAAATCCGAGCGGAACATCCTCATCATCCTTCTTACTTTGTCCCTCTCGGAACTGATAAGGTGAGGACAAAGACGTGCTAGTTGCTCAAACTTTTTCACAGCTTCAGCTACCGACAGATTACCCTGGCGAAAATTATTGAATTCGTCTTGTTGAGCTTCCATAACGTTGGTGTTGAAATATTTCTCTTTGAATTCATCCACAAAATCCTCCCAAGTCATTTGGGTAACATCTCACCGGATCTGGACTGTTTCCCACCAGAGGCGAGCATCTTTCCTCAGCATAAAGGATGCACAGAGAACTTTCTCTTGATCATCGAGCCTGAGGAAGTTCAGGATAACCTGGAGGTCAATCAACCAGTTGTCGGCCTCAATCGGATTTGTTGAACCTTCAAATTCTGGTGCCTTCATGCGCCGAAACCTATCATATAATTCTTCCGGAGTTCAAACCAGGGGTGCTGGTGGAACAGCCAAAGGCGCAACAGGTACTTCAGGGGCTATAGGGTTTTCTGGAATTACCGGGTCAGCATCAGGAATTTCCAGTGCAGCCGGCTGATTCACAGGTGCTGGTGGTATTCCGGCATCAGGAGGTTCTTGATTCTGCTGAGCCAATTGAGCTCTAAGTCCACCTATCTCTTGTTGTTGGGCTAACATCATCTGTCTTAGTTCATTCATCTGGGCCGCAAGATCAACGTCTTGGGTTTTTGCCATTCTACACTTTGGTGGCATGGTTATACATAGAAAACTTATGAAATAAGCTTCTTTTTTTAATAACTTAATGAAATCATGTCTTTTGTATAGAACCATAATCTTAATTCCATATCATAGCATAATCATAACATTTAGGAAGGTATAAAACTTCTCCATCATGTTCATACGTCACCTAATTGCCACTACCAAGCTAAGGCACCACCCAACGTCATCCCCGTGTCCAATATTATTCTTATGTGTGCAAGAGTTCCACAAATACAACATATAACTTCCATAATGTTGATCCAATTCTATAGTGCGAGAAGTTCTCGGCGTGACCATTGACAAGAGATGCTTACTACGCACGTAAGATCCTAACTAATTCTAAGTATAAGAAAAATAACTTAACTTACTTGGGCCGTGGCGGAAATGATGTGAGGCAAGGTGAAGTAGGCTGGCAGGATATCGCTCTAATACCAAACTGTAACGCCCCAACCTACGTAGGGCTGTTACCATACATACTTGAACTTATATATAGCTTAAACTTACTTGGAGAATTGAGAATATTTTTTTTTTCAAACTTACGTATATAATTAGGGTTGCTCATATGGTAAACTTATCATACATACATACTGAGATGAAAAACATACATAATTCTTACGACTTACTCGAGTCTTTAAATCCTTATTTTTTTTGTACAACGTAACTTACTTTAAAATATATATATGTATATATATAAACTTAGCAGAACTTGCAAAAAAATTTGCATAGTGGTATCCCACACCGCCGTTCACCCGCCGCATCGTCCACCTGGCCCACCAATTAAGTTGCAGGCCTCTTACCTACAGTATGGAATATACTGATGAGCTTTCGCCCAGCAAGTACAAACATGATCTCACAAAACGTAACAAATATCGTGCAACTTATGCATGAATCAATTATGTACAATTATGAATCTTTTATGACCAATTATTGACTTGAACTTATTATCTTGCTTAACATATGGGCCCCTTGTGTACGTACCAAAAGCGCGCAATCCTCAGAACGTCAGGGTTTACAAGGCCCTTAACAATTCTGGAAATCATAAACATAACCCTTCACGATCTAGCGGAAGGTTGATTATCATTATAACCCCACGTATTATCGAGAGGTTGATAATCATAAACTTAAACTTAAGACATGTATCCTCCACCTAGCGGGAGGTTGGTACGACACCTTGCTTGACTTGGTTTAGTCTTAGTCTTGTATATTCCAAGGCTAAGAATCTTTAATTATGATCTTAATGATCATGATGCACATGAGACATAAACATGGCATAACCATAAATCATGGCATAACTTGATACATCATGTCTTATCATGACTTAACATGACTAAACATAGCTTAACATGACATGGCATAGCATAACATGGCATAACATAACATAGCATGGCATAACATAGTATAGCATGGCATAACATGGCATACATGGAACATGTCATATATTTGAAAATAGCTTACTATTTTCCATACTGTAGGTGAGATTTGTACTTACCTCGTCTACTATGTCCGCTAATGTGCCGCTCCAAGTCCGGACACAACAGCAGATTATCTCCTGCTATAATAAAGGTCATAGGTAAGGATTAAAAATGTTGGGGGATCTATCCAATATTCATACATCACCTTAGTTATATGTTCCCCATATAAGCACATGATAACTTACTTGGTTACAACAAGTAACCCTAGTGTTCAAGGTCTACCACACTTGGATTATAACTTATTAGGTTACATAGGGTAACCTTTGGGCTTTGGGCCCAGTCTAATAATCTGGGTATCCTTCCCGATTACTGTTGGTCATCATCTAGTCTACCCAATTTTAAGACAATTTGAGTCTAAACTCCCTTTTGTTTTTCTTTGGAAAAACTTAACATTTTATATCTCTTTTTATACAAAAACTCTTTGTTCAACTTATAAAATTTTGGGATTCTTAGAATGGGGTTTGAAAAAGTCATTAAGTGTTGGAACTACCGTTGGAACAGTTTCCACAATTAACTTATCAGTGTTTGTGCAAGAATACCCTTTTCTTGCACTGTTTTAGAAAATCCTGTGCAGGAATTGACTGTTTCCTGCATAGTTTTTAGAAATTCAGTTTTTTTTTTAAAATATGGGCTGAATTTGAAAAAGTTGTCTTCACAAAAGTTTTAGATCTCGAACAGTCCTACAACTTTCGTGTTTTGCACAAAACCCAGTTCGGAATCTAACTCCTTCGTTTTCTCCGTTGAACTCACCTGGCCGTGCATGAAGTCTGGGCACGGTCAGTCTCGGATTTTTATAAAAATAGAGGCTGTTGGCGCCTTATTTTGGAAAATGGTCTGGGCTACCTACTAGAAAAAACCCTTCTCTACAACTTTCATGTTTTAAGTTTTCCCAAATTCGGCCTCTAAGGGCCTCAAAACCTGTTTTCCAGAAAACTGACCAGTTTGTACCCGAACTGGCAGTTTTCTTGTTTTAGGTTGGTTTTACATCCTAATTGTTGGGATCTAAATGTGTCCTAAGGATAGAAAATCAATGTTAGGGATTTTCTGTAAATATGATATTTTGATATTAATAAGAGCAGGTTATTCATGTTTAATAAGTTGTGTCCTATTTACTTTCATTTGTTGATTGTATGGTTATTTTGAGCAAACATAAAATACTCCTTGGCTGTTGGTAATATATCGGATTACCATATGTATACGGGGTATACATAGAAGACGTGGTAATTTGATAACAGTCTAAATAAATAGTCCGCAATCGATGGAATAAGATTTGGGGATCTTATTCATAATAAGATTGTAAAGGTTGTCTACTTCCTTGGAGGGATGGTTTGTCTTAACCATTGGATAAGTTCCGAGAAGAAACTTTGATGTATACCAGTATTGAGGTATGACATTGGACTGGACCTAAAGTGTTAATTGATTCGGTTTAATAATTCCGTTTATAAGAATCAATAACACTTTGATTATCATCCTGCATTAATCTTAATCCTGAAATGATTACTTGAGTTCGTTGTAATGACTAAAATTTTTCGGACTCATGATTTTCTTGTACATAAGAAATCTAAGTTCGTACTATGTGTTTATATGATATTTTATGAAAATTATGAATATCAATACAAAATTCATGTTAAGTCATATTATGCCATGTTATGATATGTTAAGTCATGTTAAGCCATGGTATGCCAAGATATGTCATGTTATGCCATGATATCCCATGTGTATATATATGTTATGCTATATGTTAGATATAGTGACATCATGAGGCATGTTCACTAATATCAAACCACAAGATAAGAACATATTTTAAGTCATAAGATAAGACAAGCAATGTAATGACTAAAATTTTTCGGACTCATGATTTTCTTGTACATAAGAAATCTAAGTTCGTACTATGTGTTTATATGATATTTTATGAAAATTATGAATATCAATACAAAATTCATAATTTTATCAGTATAGGGTTGAGTTCTCGATAAATTAGCTATGAGACTCCATAATAGACCTTTTAAGGAAAAAGGTATGACGAAATTTCATGAATTCATATTGGTCAAAGTTTGACCGAAAAAGTTAAAGTTGACCAGAGAAGTCAAATATAAGGCGGTACTGTGATACGATAAGCAGTATGGGATAAGCAGTATGGGAGTTTACGGACAAGATAGTATAATTAAGATTTAAAACCACCATAGAAAAGTCAAGCACCTAAAATAGGGTATTAAGGGCCAAATAGCTTTAAATAAAAAGAAAAACTTTTATACAGTCCAAATATACGCAGATAAATTTTGGACTGCAGTTCAGTATAACAGTACTAAATTATACTGTGTATTAGTAAACACAGTATTGGAAATATCTGTGTTGACATTAAAGTGGACTGCTTTTTAAGGAAAAAGGCAAACAAGCCTTAATTGTGCTTACCTCATCACCTTTTGGATTTATGACATCATTAAGGCTTTAATTAAAAAAATTAGAAAATGTTGGACTATTCTAGATGGTGAGGTGGCCGGCCATTTAGGGGTCAAAGTATGATTATTTTTACTCCAAGGATTTTTGAGCAAAAGTTGAACCAAAAATATTTGCAAAGGGACCCATTTTTTCACCTATAAATAGGCCACAAGTGGGGGTCGGTTTTTGGTCCAAGAAATTAGAAAAAATCAGCCAAACTCTTGCCATTTTCTCTCTCAAGAAATCCGGACTTCCAAGTGTGAGCAAGAACAAAGAAAAAATTTGTTAGGGTGGTCGGTTTTTCTCTAGTGATTTCAAGTAAGGTTTTTGAAAATTTTTGGTGCCCATTTTTAAGGTTTAAGGCCGGTTGTGATAGGGTGAGAGAGTGAGAAAAATTGAGGTTAGTTGTGCATGATTTTGGTTCAAGAAGCCACCAAGGAATCAACCAAAATTTTGGTGCCACTTGGTGTAGTAACAACCGGCTTTGGAGGTGTCCAAGGGGGTGGGAGATTTTGTGAGCCAAACCCTAGCCAATTTTTGAGATAAATCAAGGTAACTATCCCTAAACCCTCAAACCCTAAGTTTTTAAATTGAGCTTTAATTTGAGAAATTTAAGTGTATTTCAAGCATTGGATGTAAGAGCATAAGCTCAATTTAATTTTTATGTCCTAGCTTAGAACTTTTAGGTTGGTGCTTGAATTTATGGTTTAGGAGGTTTTATTTACCAAGTATGTATGATTTTATGCTTTGGTTGCATGAAACTAGGTTTTACATGATTGAAGCATGATTTAGTTATATGTCCCCAAGTATGTTCTTGATTATGCATGCTAAGTGTTTGATATAATGATTGTTGATGAATGTTTATGTGATGATGATATGGAACGTTAGAAACCACTGCATAACTGATATTAGGCTCCAGCTGTGGACAGTTGAGGTAGTGTGCGCGTATTAGGACGTAAAACCAAGTTAAGAATCAAACTGCCAGTTTTACCCAGTTTTCGGGTAAAACTGGCCAGTTTTCTGTAAATATGATTTTGAGGCCCTTAGAGGCCGAATTAAGCAAAACTTAAAACATGAAAGTTGTAGAGAAAGGATTTTCCTAGGGGGCTTCATGAACAGTTTTCAAAAATAAAGCTCCAAATGCCTTCGTTTTTATAAAAACCCGAGCCTGACTGTGCCCAGGACTTATGCACGGCCAGGTGAGTTCAACAGGAAATAAGAGCACGTTAGAGTCCGAACTGGATTTTCTACAAAACATGAAAGTTGTAGATTATTTTGAAAGCTAAAACTTTTGTGAAGATAACTTTTTCTAATTCAAAGCAGATTTTTAAATAAAAATAGATTTATAAAAACTGTGCAAGAAACAGGAAATTCCTGCACAGGATTTTCTAAAACAATACAGGAAAACTGTATTTTTGCACCCACACCAATGTTTTGACTATAAAAACTGTTCCAATGGCAGTTTTCAGCCCTTAATGATTTTTATAAAGTCCCACTCTGAAAACCATGAATTTTTAAGTTAAACAAAAGATTTTTGGCCAAATTTTCCAAATTGGATTTTAAAAGCCAAAGTTTAGTAACAAGACAATGACGGATAGTAACCGGGAAGGATACCCAAGTTACTAGGCTTGGCCCAAAAGCCCAAGTTTGACCCGTAAAATGTTGACTTTGGTTGACTAAGTTTGACCACCTCAAGGGTTACCTTATGTAACCAAATAAGTTATCATGTGTATAATTGGGGGACATATAACTAAGATTGTGTATGAATGTTGGATAGGTCACCAACATTTTATAGGATCCTTATCCTATGTGTTTTTTTTTAATAGCAGGAAGTAACCTGTAGTTGCAACCTGAATCGGAGCAACGAAACCCAAGATATAGCATAACAGGCAAGTACAGACCTCACCTACAGTATGGAAAGTAATAAATACTATTTTCAAGTATACATGCTATGTTATGCTATGATATGTGATGCCATACCATGATGTGCTAAGTTATGTTATGACCTGTTATGCCATAAGAAGTTATGCCAAGTCATGCTGTGTTAAGAATGTTATGTCATGCTATGCTAGGTTATGTTAAGTCATGCCATGATAAGCCAAGTTATACCATGATATATGGATATGTTATGTCTGTGTCACATGTGCACCATGACTAATGAGATCATAACTAAAGATTCTTAGTTTTGGAATATACAAGACTAAGACTAAACCAAGTCAAGCAAGGTGTCGTACCAGCCTCCCGTGATCGAGGAGGATACATGTTCAAAACAAGTGATGATTATTGACCTCTCATTGATGCATGAGGATCAAGTTTATGATTCCCAGAACTGTTAGAGCCTTGCAAACCCTAACTTTGTCTGGAGGCTGCGCGCTTTTGGTACGTACACTAGGGGCCCACATGTTAAAGACAAGATAATAAGTTTAAGATTAAGTCTAAAACGAAGCATAAGACATATAAATTAATCATAAATGGAACATGCATAAATTACATGATGTTTGGATGTTTTAAGAAATTTGAAATGTTTTGTGAGATATGTTTGTACTTGCTGGGTGAAAGCTCATTTTGTATATTTCATACTGTAGGTAAAAAGCCTGCTGTCTAGCTGATGGGTCATGCATGTAATAACTAAATTTTACGACATGTTCGGTTTCTTGTAAAAAACATTTATGTTATACCATAAAGGTATTTATGAAAAAGCCTGATTAGGGTTTTTCATGAAAATTATGAGTTCTTGTGATTTTACGAAACTCAAAAATAATTGCTTAGTCAAGTATGTAACCTTTTGAGTAAAAAGGGTTAAAAAATTTCATGATTTCATGTTGGTCAAAGTTTGACCTAAAAAGTCAAAGTTGACTTTAAAAAAAAAAATCAACGGTTGACTTCAAAAGTCAAACATGAGATGATACAGTTATATGATAAGCAGTATGGGAAATATACTGCGGAAAATCATTTTTACGGGCAAGATAGCATGAGTTAGACCTAAAACTACCATAGAAAAATCAAGCACACAAGATAGGATATCATGGGTCAAGGGGCCTTAAGTTATCAAAAAATTTTTATACAGTCCATTTTTACACAGATAAATTTTGGACTGCAGTTCATTGTAAAAATACTGCTTTTAGTAGAAAGCAGTATTGAAAATATCTGTGATAGCATGATATTGGACTGCATATCAAGTAAATACCCAAACAAACCCTAGTAAGGATGACATCACTTAACTTTTGAATTATGACATCATTAAGGATTTAATGAAAAATTTGGAAAGAATTTGGTTCTAGAACCCTCCCTAATGGCCGGCCACCTAGCATGCTTTTTGGGCAAAATTTTGCTTCTTCAAGGACTATTTTGTAATTTCAAAAAGTTTCCATTTGCCTATAAATAGGGGTGAGCATTTTTCACAAAAAATGGAAAAGCTAGCCAAACTTTGTCCATTTTGTTCTAGAAAATCCGAAAATTGGAGAGGCAAAACCAAGAGAGAGGATTAAGTTATTCAAGTGAGAATCAAGGTTAGGGAAGTTGGATTTCTAACCTAGAACCAACAAATTTGAAAGAAAAATTTTGGGACCCATTACTTCAAGCCTTGGCCGGTTGTGGTGGAGCAAGGGGAAGGAAGAAAAAAAAATTGTTTTGGCCGGATTTGTGGCATCAAGTGGTGGCCGGATTTTAGTGCAAGAGTGGTGGAAAAATTTGGAGCCAAGATAGCCAAGAAAGGCCGGTTCTAGGGGAGCCAAAGGAAAAGGAGATTTCAAGTCTAATCTAGTCAATTTCTTGAACCAAAGCAAGGTAAACCTCTTTACACTTTAAGCTTCTCAATTTATGTTTCAATTGAGAAATTTAAGTGTATTTCCCAAGGGTTTGTAAGAGCTTAAGCTCAAGTTATTTATTTGCTTAGGTTAGAATCAATTATGTGCTTGATTTAGATTTAAGGGTGGTTTGGTTATTATTGTGTTTATTTAGTATGTTAAATATCTAGAATTGCATGATAAGTTTATGATTTATATGCTTGATGATGGATATGTTATATGTTCCCTTTATATGCCATGAATGATGATCAAATGTATGTTAGGTTGCTAGAATCAAGTTAGAATGATTTTTGAACCAAATTGTGCAACCTAAACCATGCAAACCCTAATGGGTGATTTTTAAAAAAATGGTTTGCATGGGTTGGATAGGTAATGTGTTTAAGAAAAGGTTACGTTAGAAAAGTGTTGTATGAATGTTTTTTAGACTCCCGACGTGATCGGTTGAGGTAGTATGCGCATATTTGGCCGAAAAACGAAATTCAAACCAAAACTGCCATTCTCGGGTAGAATCTGCCCAGTTTCGGGAAAATCGAATTTTGAGGCCGTTAGAGGCCGATTTTGGAAAAATTTAAAACACAAAAGTTGTAGGAAAGGGTTTTTCCTAGTGGACAGCTCGGGCAGTTTTCCAAAATAAGGCTCTAACGGCCTCGGTTTTTACAAAAACCCGAGCCTGACCGTGCCCAGACTTGATACACGGCCAGGTGAATTCAACAAAGAAAACGAAGGGGTTAGAGCCCGAATCAAGTTTTGTGTAAAACAGGAAAGTTTTAGGATTTTTCGAGATCTAAAACTTTCATGAAGAAAACTTTTTCAAATTCAATTTATATTTTTAAATAAAAACAGATTTCAAAAACTGTGCAGGAAACAGGAAATTCCTGCACAGGATTTTATAAAAGCAGTGCAGGAAAATGATATTTCTGCACATACACTGATAATTTAATCAAAGGAAGCTGTTCCAAAGGCAGTTTCCAACCCTTAAGTATTTTATGAATATAACTCAAGAATTATGACTTTTCAAAGGGATTTTTAAGTTTGAAATCTAAGTTTTCTAAAAAGAAAATAAACATGAATTTGGAAACTAAAGTCAAAGTTTTGACTAAGATAAACCATAGGGTTACCTATTGTAACCCAATAAAATATAGGAAGGGGACATATAGCTTAGATTACGCACGAATGTTGGTTTAATACCAACAGTATACTCACCTATGTCCTTTATGTATAGCAGAAAATAACCTGCTGTGGCATCCTGAATAGGATCAACGTTTAATCGGACATAGCAGACAAGGTAAGTACAACGCCGCCTACAGCATAGGCTTATGTATTACTTACCTGAATATGTTAAGTATATGTTATGATGTAATACATGAATATAGATTATAACTTTGTAACATCATGTAGCATGTTCACATATAATAAGAACAATATCAAGTACAATATGAACATGATGGCAAGCAAGCTTGCCTGTGTCGTGCCGACCCGCGTCAGGTCGGGTTGGACTATGGTTTGAGTTGGATTTGGTTTGGCCGCCCCGACCACACCATAGTTGCGCGCCTGGTACGAACACTCATGACAAGGGGCCCATAAGCAAGATAAGCAATAAAAGGGATTATCAAGTATGATAAGAAAGCATAATGAAGCATAACTGGCTCATGCATTATTAGAATATGCTAGATTATGTTATATTATGCTATGAAATGATTATGTATGTTGGTGTATGTTTGTTATGCGGGTAAAATAATTGTACTTGCTGAGCAAAAGCTCACAACTTACGTCTATGCTGTAGGTAAACAACCTATTGGCGATTTTTGATACAAGATGGCGAGCGTGGCTAGGTGAACTGTGAAACGTGGGAATGTCGAGCCGCTACGCGTTTTGTTTAATCATGTTTATTATTTTATGTTTAAACACTCCGAGACAATATACGTATATATATATTTATACGCGTATATATATAAAAAAAAAATGTTCCGCTATTTTCCTTAAATAAACAAGTATGCTTATGGAACAAGTCAAACACGTATGTATGTATAGTAACGATCTGTGCTAGACGGGTCGTTACAGAGTTGGTATCAGAGCGGTTTCCTGCGACTCGATTTCACAGTCTGCCTGCCATCGCCACCATCATTGTAAGTTAAATTATTTATTTGCATAAATAGTTATTATTTAATTTTGTTATGGTAGATACGACGTTATGGATCCGGACCTTGAAGACGCGGATCGAGAAGCAGCCTCATCGTTCTTCGGGGCGCATCCGTTATATTATTATGGTACGAGACAGCCGGGATCGGTAGCGGCATGGTTGCGTGACATGGAGCTGACTTTCCTTCTATGTCATATCGAGGCCCGCCTACAGGTCCCCCTAGCCAGCCGATGTTTAGCTGAGGACGCCCGCATGTGGTGGTTGACATGGGGCGAGCAAGCAGTGCCTAGTCGCACATGGGCAGATTTTCGTGCCCTAATGATAGAGCGTTTTGGAGCCCCACCCGATGAGGGAGTCGCTGGACCACCTCGTGATCCCGAGATTTATCGGGATATGCGCCATGCTCGATACTTGAGCTTCTCCGCTACGTGGCACGCTTACCCGCAGGAGTCCATGAGCCACTACTGTAGGAGATTCCAGGAGGCGATGATGCCTTACATTCCTCATGATATAGACAGTCCAGAGTTGCAGACACTTGTGATACTCCACAATGGACTACCACCCCATATCCGACGGTTTGTTTTGGATCCGATGCGGGGTATGTCAGTGAGGTTCATGATCGACCACATTCTGGAGGCCGAGATCGCCGCTCAGGCGATGCCAGCCGATGCCGCTGCGGGAGGTCACCAAGCACCAGTCGCTGATGCCAGGATGGCTGAGCCAGTTCATGAGCCTGAGCCGGTCTATGAGCCTGAGCCGGTCTATGAGCCAGAGCCGGTTTACGAGCCTGAGCCGGTAGACGATGCCGGAATGGCTGAGCCATTGTACGAGCCAGGTCCGGTTGTTCACGAGGACCCGATTCCTGCCATTCCATTACAGGAGGTACCAGCCCAGGAGGCTGAGGCAGGGATTGATGCTGACGACCAGGATGCCGATGATCATGATGTTGATGATTTTATCATTGCCCCGGAAAACCAACCTGAGGATCCTCCGATCATAGACATCCCGAGTGACGACGAAGGGCAAGAACTAGAAGAAGATGCAGAAGATCAGGGACCCCAGCATGCTGATTGGATGGAAGACGAAGTAGATCAAGAGCTGCATCACGCGGGTTGGCTAGAGGAAGAAGAAGATTTTGAGGATGATCCGGAGGAGATTTTATTCCATGACGGAGATTGGGAGACTGACTCCAATGCTTCCTCCGTGATCACGGACGAGTTTATAGATTAGGTTTAGTTTGTTTTTTTTAGACGGATGTACTAGCTTGTTCTTTTTGATGATAGGCTTGTACTTATGTATGATGGTAAAGTGGTAGACACTTCCATCCCAGTTTTGATCATGTACGTATTAATGTAACAATTATGTAATTACAATATTATAATTATGATGTATAAAAAGACAAGTTCAAGTATGAAATATAATGATATATTCACGAAAGTTATGTTTTGATATGTTATGAGTATGTATGTTATGTTACGATAAATGTATGAATGATACGAAATGCATGATTATGTTACGATATGTAAATATTTCGTACGAAAGAAAGGATATTAATAGTGCGATAATATCTTTTCTTATGGTTTGATAGGAAGATGGTACGTCCTCGACGAACGATACCTATCAACCAGAATCCACCTGTACCAGATTTGGCAACCGTTGTAGCAAACCTGCAACGGCAATTACTCGAACAACAGCAGGAAACAAACAGACTCCGGGAGCAGTTAACTCGGATGAATCAACAACCGCCAGTTAATGAGGTTCCTCATCGAAATGATGGGATACCCCCTGTAGTACCTCCAGTACCCGAGCATCAACCGGAGGCCCATCCAGAAGTCCCGTTACCACCCGCTGAAGTACCAGTGAATTTACCTCCAGTGCGGGAAGACTTGCTCTATGAGCGATTCAGGCGGATGAAGGCGCCTGAATTTGAGGGACCCACTGACCCTATAGCCGCTGACAACTGGCTGATTGACATCCAGGTCATCTTGGATTTCATGCGGCTGACAGAGCAAGAAAAAGTTCTTTGTGCTTCATTTGCTCTTAAGAAAGACGCGCGACACTGGTGGATGACAGTACAGATGCGCAGAGACGTTACCGTTATGAGCTGGCAAGATTTTGTGTCTGAGTTTCGGACCATGTATTACAACAGCGAAGTTCTTGCCGCCCAACAAGATGAGTTTACAAGCTTGAAGCAAGGGTCGATGACAGTTATGGAGGCTGTCAAGAAATTTGAGCAGCTAGCTCGCTTATGCCCGGAATTGGTGCCCACCGAGACAGAGAAAGTCCGGAGAATGATGAAGATGTTCCGGACAGACATCTCCAAGCAAGTAAGCGCTGGCAGTAGCCCACCTACCCTGGTATCCGATTGTATAAGCCGAGCATTAAGAGCCGAGTACTGGATCAACCAGGACAAGGAAGCTAGGGCTCAGATTTTCAAGACAAGGAAAGAAGAAAAGGCCATAGTAAAGCAGACACAGCCCCGACAGAATGCTGAATCAAACCAGAAAGGCCAAACCAGTAGTCCTGCACAAAGTTCCAAACAGTTTGGAAGGAACAAAAGAAAAGAAAACTTTACTGGTCAGGGCCAACAAAGAAACTTTCCTCAAAAGAAAAATAATCGTGGAAATGAGGGAAACAGCAACAGCTACCCCATGTGTGCCAAGTGCGGGAGAAAACATCCGGGAGTATGCCGTATGGGGACCAATGCTTGCTACCTTTGTGGCAAGGAGGGGCATTTTGCGAAGAACTGTAATCTGAACACCCAAGGCCAGAACCCCTCCTATCAGAATCGGAACACCCCTAGCCAGTTGCACGCAGTCCAAGCAAAACTGGAAGGACCCTCAATCACGCAGGGCAGATTGGAGGCTCCTGAACCCCAAGCCAGGATATATGCTTATACCAAGGGTGATGCAGAAGCCGGAACATCGCATGTGGTGACAGGTCAGATCTCTATCGCCACTCATGATGCAATTGCCTTGTTTGATTCTGGTGCCACTCATTCGTTCATATCGTTGGAGTTTGCCCAGAAGATAGGAAAAGGTGTGGATAGTTTAACTCAACCTTTCAAAACCTCTTTGCCATCCGGAGAAATTTTGTGGTCCAGTTTTTGGATGCGAAATACATCCGTAATTATCTGTGGCAGAGAATTGTACGTAGATCTCATCGCAATCAAGCTTCAGGATTTCGATGTGATCTTAGGAATGGACTTCTTGGGCAAGTATAACGCCAAGATCGACTGCCGGAAACGTTGTGTGATTTTCAACCCTTACGGCGAGGAAGAGTTTAATTTCTACGGGCAATCACGAAGCTCAGCAACCAGAATGGTTTCGGCATTGAAAGCTTGGAAGATGTTAGCTAATGGCTGTCAAGGATATTTAGCTAACATGGTGGATAAAGATCAAGAAAAGGAGCTGACACCAGGGGATATGCCCATTATCAAAGAATATGTGGATATCTTTCCGGAAGATTTACCAGGACTCCCGCCGGAGCGCAAAATTTCATTCGAAATTGAGTTGCTGCCCGGAGCTGCACCGATATCGAAAGCACCCTACCGTATGGCACCTGTCGAGCTTAGGGAACTCCAAGTCCAACTACAGGAACTGCTTGACAAAGGATTCATCCGACAGAGTTACTCTCCGTGGGGAGCGCCTGTTTTATTCGTAAAGAAGAAGGATGGATCGTTACGGATGTGCATCGACTACCGTGAGCTGAATAAGATTACGATCAAGAACAAGTATCCACTTCCAAGGATTGACGATCTGTTTGATCAACTCCGAGGAGCAGTGGTGTTTTCAAAAGTCGATCTACGATCCGGATATCATCAACTTAGGATCAAGGAGTCGGATATATCCAAGACAGCTTTCCGAACTCGCTATGGACATTACGAGTTTTTGGTTATGCCTTTTGGGTTAACCAATGCCCCAGCTGCCTTCATGGACCTTATGAACCGAGTATTCAAAGAGTATTTGGATAAATTTGTTATCGTCTTTATTGATGACATTTTGATTTACTCAAGGTCCAAGGAGGAACATGAACATCACCTTAGGTTGGTATTGGAGACGTTAAGGAGAAACCAGCTTTATGCCAAATTCACGAAATGCGAATTTTGGCTAGAAAAGGTTCATTTCCTGGGTCATGTGGTGTCTAAGGAAGGAATTTCTGTTGATCCTGCAAAAGTGGAGGCGGTCAGTGCATGGCTAGCACCCAAAAGTGTTACCGAGATCAGAAGTTTTCTTGGGTTAGCCGGATACTACCGACGATTTGTCGAAGGATTTTCGAAAATTGCAGCACCACTCACCGCTCTTACTCGAAAAGGGAAGATATATGAATGGACCCAGAAGTGCGAGGAAAACTTCCAAGAGCTCAAGAGAAGGCTGACTAGTGCGCCAGTGCTAATTATTCCTGATGTAGATACGGGAAATTTCGTGATCTACAGTGACGCTTCCAAAAGTGGATTAGGAGCGGTCCTGATGCAAAACGGGAAAGTAGTGGCCTACGCATCCCGCCAACTGAAGACTCACGAAAGAAATTATCCCACACATGATTTGGAGCTTGCAGCAGTGGTTTTTGCGCTCAAAATCTGGAGACACTATCTGTATGGAAATAAGTGTGAGATCTACACCGATCATCAGAGTCTCAAGTATATTTTTACTCAGAAGGAGCTCAATATGCGACAGCGTAGATGGCTAGAACTGGTAAAGGACTACGATTGCGAGATTCTTTACCATCCGGGAAAGGCGAACAGGGTAGTAGATGCCTTGAGTAGGAAATCAATAGGCATGCTGATGTCTATTGAGGCATTCTCTAAGCCACTACAACGAGAGATTTATGAGTTCAACCTGGAGATGATCACAGGGAAACTGTCTTCTCTGACCCTCCAGTCCAATCTGTTGGAATCCATCAAGTCTCACCAAGGAAAAGATTCCTTTTTACTGAAAGCGCAACTCTTTGGCAGAAAGAACAAGGAATTTAAAACCTCTGCGGATGGTGTGATTTACTTCGAAGAAAGAATTTGTGTTCCCAACTTCGAATTTTTGAAGGAGCAAATAATGTCAGAGGCACATCAGACGCCATACTCGGTACATCCCGGAGCTTCCAAGATGTACAAGGACCTCCGAGAGAACTTTTGGTGGCTAAACATGAAAAATGAAATTGCAGATTTCGTGTCAAAATGCTTAACTTGCCAGAAAGTTAAGGCTGAGCACCGACATCCTGGAGGAGAATTGCAGAAAATAGAGCTTCCAGAATGGAAATGGGAGCAAACTACCATGGATTTTGTAGTAGGACTACCCAGAACTGCAAGCGGGAATGACACAATTTGGGTGATTGTAGACAGATTAACCAAATTAGCCCATTTCATCGCAATCAAAGCCACCTTTTCAGTAGAAAAATTGGCCGAAGTCTATGTATCCCAGATAGTCCGATTTCATGGAGTACCAAGATCGATCATTTCAGACCGTGATGGACGTTTCACCTCTCGATTTTGGACAAGTGTGCACCATGCCATGGGATCGAAATTGAAGTTCAGTACAGCTTTTCACCCACAAACCGACGGTCAATCAGAACGAACCATACAGACGCTAGAAGATATGTTGAGATCATGCGTTCTGGATTTCAAGGGAAATTGGGATCAGAAGCTGCCATTGATCGAATTTTCCTACAACAACAGTTATCACGCTTCGATTGGTATGGCTCCATTTGAAGCATTGTATGGAAGGAAATGTCGATCTCCTATCCATTGGCAAGAAGTCGGACAGAAACAGTTGCAAACCACAGACTTCATCAAGAAGACCTCTAAAGATATCAAGAAGATCAAGCAGAGGCTCGACATAGCTTTTAGCAGACAGAAAAGTTATGCAGATAAACGAAGGAGGCCATTAGAATTTCAAGTTGGAGATGCCGTGTTCATCAAGATTGCTCCTATGAAAGGAGTAATGAGATTTGGCAAGAAAGGAAAACTCAGCCCAAGATATACAGGACCATTTGAAATCCTTGAAAGGATTGGAAAAGTAGCCTACAAGCTCGCCTTGCCGCCAGAATTAGCTGCGATGCACAATGTGTTCCATGTCTCGATGCTAAAGAAATATATACCAGATCCTTCGCACGTGCTTAGTCAAGAACCAGTTGAAGTTCACACGAACCTGACGTACGAAGAAAAGCCAGTTCGAATTCTGGATCGGGAAGAGAAGGTCCTGAGGAACAAAACCATTTCCCTGGTTAAAGTACTTTGGCGAAACCACAAGGTTGAAGAAGCAACCTGGGAATTGGAAGATGAGATGAGATTGAACTACCCCAGTTTGTTCTAATTTTCGAGGGCGAAAATTTTTAAGGGGGGTAGATTGTAATAACTAAATTTTACGACATGTTCGGTTTCTTGTAAAAAACATTTATGTTATACCATAAAGGTATTTATGAAAAAGCCTGATTAGGGTTTTTCATTAAAATTATGAGTTCTTGTGATTTTACGAAACTCAAAAATAATTGCTTAGTCAAGTATGTAACCTTTTGAGTAAAAAGGGTTAAAAAATTTCATGATTTCATGTTGGTCAAAGTTTGACCTAAAAAGTCAAAGTTGACTTTAAAAAAAAAATTCAACGGTTGACTTTAAAAGTCAAACATGAGATGATACAGTTATATGATAAGCAGTATGGGAAATATACTGCGGAAAATCATTTTTACGGGCAAGATAGCATGAGTTAGACCTAAAACTACCATAGAAAAATCAAGCACACAAGATAGGATATCATGGGTCAAGGGGCCTTAAGTTATCAAAAAATTTTTATACAGTCCATTTTTACACAGATAAATTTTGGACTGCAGTTCATTGTAAAAATACTGCTTTTAGTAGAAAGCAGTATTGAAAATATCCGTGATAGCATGATATTGGACTGCATATCAAGTAAATACCCAAACAAACCCTAGTAAGGATGACATCACTTAACTTTTGAATTATGACATCATTAAGGATTTAATGAAAAATTTGGAAAGAATTTGGTTCTAGAACCCTCCCTAATGGCCGGCCACCTAGCATGCTTTTTGGGCAAAATTTTGCTTCTTCAAGGACTATTTTGCAATTTCAAAAAGTTTCCATTTGCCTATAAATAGGGGTGAGCATTATTCACAAAAAATGGAAAAGCTAGCCAAACTTTGTCCATTTTGTTCTAGAAAATCCGAAAATTGGAGAGGCAAAACCAAGAGAGAGGATTAAGTTATTCAAGTGAGAATCAAGGTTAGGGAAGTTGGATTTCTAACCTAGAACCAACAAATTTGAAAGAAAAATTTTGGGACCCATTTCTTCAAGCCTTGGCCGGTTGTGGTGGAGCAAGGGGAAGGAAGAAAAAAAAATTGTTTTGGCCGGATTTGTGGCATCAAGTGGTGGCCGGATTTTAGTGCAAGAGTGGTGGAAAAATTTGGAGCCAAGATACCCAAGAAAGGCCGGTTCTAGGGGAGCCAAAGGAAAAGGAGATTTCAAGTCTAATCTAGTCAATTTCTTGAACCAAAGCAAGGTAAACCTCTTTACACTTTAAGCTTCTCAATTTATGTTTCAATTGAGAAATTTAAGTGTATTTCCCAAGGGTTTGTAAGAGCTTAAGCTCAAGTTATTTATTTGCTTAGGTTAGAATCAATTATGTGCTTGATTTAGATTTAAGGGTGGTTTGGTTATTATTGTGTTTATTTAGTATGTTAAATATCTAGAATTGCATGATAAGTTTATGATTTATATGCTTGATGATGGATATGTTATATGTTCCCTTTATATGCCATGAATGATGATCAAATGTATGTTAGGTTGCTAGAATCAAGTTAGAATGATTTTTGAACCAAATTGTGCAACCTAAACCATGCAAACCCTAATGGGTGATTTTTAAAAAAATGGTTTGCATGGGTTGGATAGGTAATGTGTTTAAGAAAAGGTTACGTTAGAAAAGCGTTGTATGAATGTTTTTTAGACTCCCGACGTTATCGGTTGAGGTAGTATGCGCATATTAGGCCGAAAAACGAAATTCAAACCAAAACTGCCATTCTCGGGTAGAATCTGCCCAGTTTCGGGAAAATCGAATTTTGAGGCCTTTAGAGGCCGATTTTGGAAAAATTCAAAACACAAAAGTTGTAGGAAAGGGTTTTTCATAGTGGACAGCATGGGCAGTTTTCCAAAATAAGGCTCTAACGGCCTCGGTTTTTACAAAAACCCGAGCCTGACCGTGCCCAGACTTGATACACGGCCAGGTGAATTCAACAAAGAAAACGAAGGGGTTAGAGCCCGAATCAAGTTTTGTGTAAAACACAAAAGTTTTAGGATTTTTCGAGATCTAAAACTTTTGTGAAGAAAACTTTTTCAAATTCAATTTAGATTTTTAAATAAAAACAGATTTCAAAAACTGTGCAGGAAACAGGAAATTCCTGCACAGGATTTTATAAAAGCAGTGCAGGAAAATGATATTTCTGCACATACACTGATAATTTAATCAAAGGAAACTGTTCCAAAGGCAGTTTCCAACCCTTAAGTATTTTATGAATATAACTCAAGAATTATGACTTTTCAAAGGGATTTTTAAGTTTGAAATCTAAGTTTTCTAAAAAGAAAATAAACATGAATTTGGAAACTAAAGTCAAAGTTTTGACTAAGATAAACCCTAGGGTTACCTATTGTAACCCAATAAAATATAGGAAGGGGACATATAGCTTAGATTACGCACGAATGTTGGTTTAATACCAACAGTATACTCACCTATGTCCTTTATGTATAGCAGAAAATAACCTGCTGTGGCATCCTGAATAGGATCAACGTTTAATCGAACATAGCAGACAAGGTAAGTACAACGCCGCCTACAGCATAGGCTTATGTATTACTTACCTGAATATGTTAAGTGTATGTTATGATGTAATACATGAATATAGATTATAACTTTGTAACATCATGTAGCATGTTCACATATAATAAGAACAATATCAAGTACAATATGAACATGATGGCAAGCAAGCTTGCCTGTGTCGTGCCGACCCGCGTCAGGTCGGGTTGGACTATGGTTTGAGTTGGATTTGGTTTGGCCGCCCCGACCACACCATAGTTGCGCGCCTGGTACGAACACTCATGACAAGGGGCCCATAAGTAAGATAAGCAATAAAAGGGATTATGAAGTATGATAAGAAAGCATAATGAAGCATAACTGGCTCATGCATTATTAGAATATGCTAGATTATGTTATATTATGCTATGAAATGATTATGTATGTTGGTGTATGTTTGTTATGCGGGTAAAATAGTTGTACTTGCTGAGCAAAAGCTCACAACTTACGTCTATGCTGTAGGTAAACAACCTATTGGCGATTTTTGATACAAGATGGCGAGCGTGGCGAGGTGAACTGTGAAACGTGGGAATGTCGAGCCGCTACGCGTTTTGTTTAATCATGTTTATTATTTTATGTTTAAACACTCCGAGACAATATACGTATATATATATTTATACGCGTATATATATAAAAAAAAAATGTTCCGCTATTTTCCTTAAATAAACAAGTATGCTTATGGAACAAGTCAAACACGTATGTATGTATAGTAACGATCTGTGCTAGACGGGTCGTTACAATGCAGACGATGCGGCGAGTGAAGGGCGGTGTGGGATACCATTACGCAAAATTTTCTGCAACCACTTTTGAATTAATATGTATACATCTAAAAAGTAAATTATGTTATGCAGTGTGTATAAAGTTTGAAGACTTGAGAATGTATCTTCAGTATAGTATATATGCAAGACAAGTTTTTCTCTACAAGATAATTTATGTATATCTGTTTTAAAAAAAAAAAATTTCTTAAATTTTCAAGTAAGATAAATACAAGTATGTATGGTGTCGACCCGGCTTGGGAAGTCAGGGCGTCATAGTTGGTATCAGAGAGGTATCCTGCCAGCCTACTTCACATCGCTCCACATCGTTTCTGCAACGGCCCAAGTAAGTTAAGTTATTTATTTTATTACGATTAGAATTAGTTAAGATCTTATGCGTATAGTAAGCATCTTTCTTCAATGGCCATGAGGGAAAATGATACTCCTGACGCTTTCAAGGGACTACTTCACCCTGGTATGGTGATAGCTGAGAATTTCTCATACGAAGGAATTAGATCAATATTATGGAAGTTATATGTGATAATTGTGGAATTTTTGCCACATAGGGAAATTGTTAGATGCAAGGATAACGCCGGGTGGTGCCTTAGCTTGGTGGTGGCATCTAGGTGACATACGGAAACGATGGGAAAGTTTTATACCTTCCCAGATGTTATGATTATGTACTCCTGTTGTGAAGGAGATGTGAACAAGGTCATGATGAATTCAGATCTGTTCCATATTATGCTATTGTATGGAATAAAAATTATGGTTCTATATAAAAGGCATGATTTCATTAATTTTGTAAAGCAAGAAGCTAAGTTTATTTCATTGTTTTTCCGTATAGAACCATGCCACCAAAGCGTAGAAAAGCACCGACCCAAGACTTTGATCTTGCGGCTCAGATGAATGAACTGAGACAGATGATGTTTGCCCAATAACGAGAGATAGGTGGGCTTAGAGCACAGTTAGCTCAGCAAAATCAGGGACCTCCTGATGTCGGGGTACCACCAGCACCTGTGAATCAGCCTATTGCACCGGAAATTCCTGATGTTGACCCGGTGATTCCAGAGAACCCCATAGCCCCTGAAATACCTGTTGCGCTTGTAGCTGTTCCACCAGCACCCCTGATTCGAACCCCGGAAGAACTATATGACAAATTTCGGCGCATGAAGGCACCAGAATTTGAAGGGTCAACAAACCCGATTGAGGCCGACAACTGGTTAATCGACCTCCAGGTTGCCCTAAATTTCCTCAGGCTCAATGATCAAGAGAAAGTCCTCTGTGCATCCTTTATGCTACGAAAATATGCTCACCTCTGGTGGGAAACAGTCCAAATCCGGCGAGATGTTACTGAGATGACTTGGGAGGACTTTGTGGAGGAATTTAAGGAGAAGTACTTCAACACAGAGGTCATGGAAGTTCAACAAGACGAATTCGATATGTTCCGCCAAGGAAATCTGTCAGTAGCCGAAGCTGTCAAAAAGTTTGAACAAGACGAAAAGATGCTCGCCTCTGGTGGGAAACAGTCCAAATACACCAAGTATGTATGGTGTCGACCCGGCTTGGGAAGTCGGGGCGTCACATTCGTATCCATGACTTATGTACTTTAATGCACTATAGGTGAGACACTGTTAATTCATGGTCAATATACTTGTGTTTTGGGTGCATGACTTATGGATGGAGAAATCAAGATAGTATAGATACGGAATCCATAACTATCTTAACGATAGTAAATGTTATCTACTTAAAGGCATTATTCGGGGATTGAAAGATAGTATAACAAGATCTTGGCCATCGGTTTACTTTGTGTTCTCTGGTGGTTTATCAATTGTATGGTTTTACAATTGGTGATTCTTTCAATAAAGAATAATGGAACTTTAAGTTAAAATGATTGAAAAGGTAAAACAGAAAAAGTCCTTAATTCAATCATGGATAACATATGGGGATTAAGCAAGCGATGAATAAATCATGGAAGAAGCACTACGTTAGAGAGCTTTCATAATACGGTATGTAAACAGGAGTTCAGCTTCAAACTTTTAGTGGAATAGTATTGAAGTTGATAATTGATGAATAATTAATCTGGGATTAATTTTTCACAATTATAGGAGCCTCTTTACATATTTCCATCGGGTCCCTCTATTAGCTCATATAGTTCCGTATGGCGTCTCGGGATTTGTTCCTAATGAGATCGGTAAATTTAAATGGAATTTAGTAATGTCTATTAAGACATGGTACTCTCTAACATATAATCCAGAAAGGATTGGACATGTGAGATTTGTGTAGACAAATAATATGATTTGTCAACATGAAATTGGTTAATTGAATTTTGAAATAAGATTGTGTTTGAATTATTTAATTTTGGAAAACAAATTTTTCTCTCCTAATCTAAATATGGTGCACGGTTTTTAGATAGGTGGAGGGAAGAAAATTTTGTTTCAAAATTATTCAAATATATTCCTAACATTAAATTATTAATTGATTTAAATAATGGAGATTATTTGATGGATTTTTCTTTCCTTAAAAGATGGTTGATGTTGTGTGGAAAATATTTAATTCAAATAAATGAATCATATTTAAATTCAAAAAGGTTTAAAAATAATTTGAATCTAGATAGGACTAGGATTTTTTGACTAGTCTAGATTCTTGATTTAAGATTTGAACCACCAATCAACCTTTGAATTTCAAAGGTGGCCGAATTTTTGAGGATTGATTTCCTCTTAGAAAAACGTTTCTAGGTTCAATGAATTTAGTCCTAAAGTTGTATGATTTTTTTATTCAAAATTTATCCAGAAAAATAATTATTAATTATTTTTTAAAGGAGATAAATTTTGAAAAGGATTGGACTTCTATATAAAGGCTAGGAATTCTTGAAAAACTAATTTTTGGTCATTCACTAAGGAGAAAAACGTTTTTGGAGTGAGAAGAAAAATAATTTAGGTTTCTTCCACATCATAAAATTCGGTCATACTCTTGAGTGAGAAAAAGAGAGAAAATTCCATTGAATCAAAATTGTGAGGAAGGTTAAACCGAGTGATAATTTTCATAGGAGGTTAACCGGTTCCTGTTTTGCAGTTTTGAAGAAAGAAGTTGGATAATATTCTCAACGAGGAACATCGGAATTGAGAAGGAAGGATCTAGACTTCGGAAAGCATTACCGGTCACTTGGATTCATAGAACGTGTGCCCACACACACTCTGAGACGTGGAACTCGAGAATAATAGAGAAGACACGTTGGTCAATCGCTCTAGTAATTCCGGAATCCAAGAAATAAGGTACGCTTGATCATGAATTTAATTTATTGTTATATGCATCATGAGCTTCTTTTCCGAATCGGCATAAAAATTTTAAAACTTCCGCTGCGCCGTAACTCTGATACCGGATCCGATTTTTCCAACACTAATCACGTAATCTAACTCAACCAGCCACCGCGGGAGCCTAAGATCACACATGTAGGGCTTTTCTACCGTAAGGTTTCATTAAACACATTATAAATCATATCCATGCAAACCATTATTGATTTTGGATCAACCAAAGTTTGCATGGTTCTAGGTTGCATAAACCATTCAAACTTCTAACCTAGCAACCTATCATGTCATTCTATATCATGCTCAAACATATTTGGGGACATACAACATTATCAAACATCTAGCATGCAAACCATAATAATCAAGCAAGCATAAGCATATAACCATGCAAAGTTCATAAATCAAACCACCCTTAAACCTAAGCAAGCTCAAAAACCTAAATTTCTAAACTTGGGCAATAATTTAAATTGAGCTTATGCTCTTACAAATTCAACTTGAAATACACCTAAATTTCAAAATTGAAGCTTAATTTAAAATGTTTAGGGCCAAGGGAGATTTACCTTAATTGAACACCAACTTTGGCTAGGTTTGGCTCTAACTTTCTCTCCCCCCCCCCCCCCCTGGTCTCCTTCCAACAGGCCTTGCTCCCTCCAATGGGTACCAAAATTTTTCAACCCTTGCTTGTTGTTTCAACAAGAAAACCGACCTCCCCCTAAGTCTTTTCCCCTTGGGTTTTCAATTTTTTTCTCACTTCTCCTTTCCTCCTTATGCTCGGTTTTTGAGAGAGAATTTTGGCATAGTTTGGCTAGATTTCACAATTTTTGTGCTATATTGGTGCTAGGTGGCAAAGATTTGATTTCTTTCCACAATTTCTTTAAATCAAAGTGATGTCATAAATCCATGGTGATATGATGTCAAAATCCTAAGGCCTTGTTTGGCTTGTCTCTTAATATGCAGTCCACTTTTATGCTAACACAGATATTTCCAACACTGTGCTCACTAATACACAGTACTGTTATACTGTACTGCAGTCCAAAATTTATATGTGTATAGTTGGACTGTATAAAAATTTTTCTTATTATTTTTTTTTGTAGCCTTTTTGCCCTTAATATCCTACTTGGTGTGCTTGATTTTTCTATGGTGGTTTTAAATTTTATTCATGCTATTTTGTCAGTAAAGATGGTTTTCGCAGTATATTTCCCATACTGCTTATCATATTACAGTATAGTCATATCTTTGACCTTTCTAGTCAACCTTTGACTTTTTCGGTCAAACTTTGACCAACATAAATTCATAGAATTTTTCTTCCCTTTTTGCTCAAAGGTCACATGCTTGGCTAAGCAAACTGCTTATTGAGTCTCATAGTTAATTAAATGAGAACTCAAACATTTACTGATAAAATTATGAATTTCACATTGATACTTATAATTTTCATGAAACATTACATAAACACATAGTACAAACTTAAATTTCTTATGTACAAGGAAATCATGAGTCCGTAGAAATTTTTGGTTACTACACAAAGGAACCTGCGAAGCCATACCGCTTCCTTTGATGCCTCACTGGCTGCCACATACTCGGCTTCCATGGTCGAGTCAGCAATACAAGATTGCTTAATACTCCTCCACACAACGACACCACCTCCAAGTGTAAAAACATATCCTGAAGTCAATTTCCTTGAATCCTGATCTGATTGAAAATCAGGATCAGTGTATCCTCTAGGAACAAGGTCCTGACCGGAATACACTAGCATATAGTCCCTCGTTCTCTGTAGATACTTGAGTATATGCTTGATCGCAGCCCAATGGTTCGGTCCCGGATTCGACTGATATCGACTTACCAAACCAACCGCAAAACAAAAGTCAGGCCTAGTGCATAACATAGCGTACATAAGACTACCTACCACTGATGCATAAGGTACATTTTTCATACGCTCCCTTTCTTCCGATGTCTTGGGACAGTCATCTCTAGAAAGCTTGATTCCCATTCTAAAAGGTTGGGCATCTTTCTTGGAATCCTTCATAGAAAACATCTCAAGTATTTCATCAATGTATGAAGCTTGAGAGAGTGCTATCGTTTTGTTCTTTCTATCTCTAAAGAGTTGAATACCAAGAACATAACTAGCCTCTCCTAAGTCCTTCATGTCAAACTGTTTGGCTAACCAAACTTTGACAGATGATAATGTTGCCACATCATTTCCAATAAGCAATATATCATCCACATAAAGTACAAGGAAAACCACTTTCTCGTTCTTGATACATTTATAAGCACATGGTTCATCAATGTTTTGTTCGAATCCATAGGTTTTGATCGCTTGATCAAACCTAATAATCCAAGAACGAGATGCTTACTTTAATCCATAAATGGATTTAAGCAACTTGCATACTTTGTCTTCTTGGCCTTTTGCCTTGAACCTGTCTGGTTGTATCATATAGATATCTTCTTCAAGAGAGCCATTCAAGAAAGCTGTCTTGACATCCATTTGCCATATCTCATAATCAAGAGCAGCCGCAATGGATAAAAGAATGCGGATTGACTTGAGCATTGCTACAGGCGAGAAGGTTTCATCATAGTCGATTCCTTCTTTCTGCATATAACCCTTAGCTACAAGTCTTGCCTTGAAAGTTTCCGCTTTCCCATCCATACCTCTCTTCCTCTTGTATACCCACTTACACCCAATCGGTTTTATGCCTTGGGGTAAGTCTATAAGTTTCCAGACCCCGTTGGAATCCATAGATTCCATCTCGGTGTTCATAGCCTTTTGCCAAAGACTAGAATCAACATCCTCCATAGCTTCCTTGTACGTAGCCGGATCATCAACATGTTCTATGGATTCTGCTTCAAAAACTTCACCATTGAACATGTACCTATCAGGTTCCCTGATAATCTTTCCACTACGACGAAGCTCCCGTGGTTGTTGATTCTTTAGCGGTTTTTCTACAGGGTTTTCTGTGACTTTAGGAATATCCAAACCCGAAGTCATCTCCTCAGGCACTACTTTGCTACGAGCTTTAAAGTCTTCCATGTAACTTTCTTCCAGGAATGTTGCATGTGTAGAAACAAAGACTTTATTTTGCTTCGGATTATAGAACAGACCACCTTTTGTCCCTTTTGGATAGCCAACAAATAAGCATACTTCTGATCGTGACTCCAACTTCTTCGCTTCCTTATCCAGGACATGTGCCGGACAACCCCAAATTCAAATGTGATTCAAATTAGGTTTCCTACTCGTCCATAACTCATAAGGAGTTTTAGGAACCGATTTGGAGGGAACGTTATTCAGATGATAGCATGCAGTTTGTATGGCGTGCCCCCAAAATGACAAAGGTAATGTGGAGTAACTCATCATAGACCGGACCATATCCAATAGGGTCCTATTCCTTCTCTCAGCTACACCATTCTGTTGAGGAGTATCAGGTGCAGTTAACTGGGATTGTATCCCATTCTCTATAAAATATCCTAAGAACTCATCCAATAGGTATTCCCCACCTCGATCCGATCGAAGTGTCTTAATGGACTTGCCTAATTGTTTCTCCGCTTCAGCCTGAAATTCTTTGAACTTGTCAAAGGTTTCGCTTTTGCGGATCATCAAATAGACATATCCATACCTCGAGTAATCATCAATAAAAGTAATATAATACTCATACCCACCACGTGCTTCTATGTTCATGGGACCACAAACATCCGTATGCACAAGTTCTAAAAGTTCCTCGACACGACCATCCTTGGCAGCAAAGTGTCGTTTAGTCATCTTGCCCTCCAAACAGGATTCACATTGTGGCCAAGGTTAATCTCATACAAGTCAAGGCATTCCTCCTTTACCATCCTTTGAATTCTGTTAAGGGTTATGTGACCAAGTCGTAAATGCCAAAGATACGATTTGTTAGAGTGAGAAGACTTATGTCTTTTAGAGTTCTTTTCCAATTCTGTATCAAGCAGTGAGTGCATCTTAGGTTTGATAAAATAAAGATTTCCATGCATCCATCCATTACAGATAAGAGAATTGTTTTTCCTAATAACAACTTTATTATTAAAAGAAACTGAATAAGAATCTTTAATCAAACAAGCTACCGAAATTAGGTTCCTCTTAAAACTAGAAACATAAAAACAATGTCTTAAAACAATAAACCTAAATTCATCAAAATAAAGATGCACTTCTCCCACTACTTCAGCTCGCACCAACTTCCCATCGCCAATTATTAATGTAAAATCCTCCTCATACAGACTTCTCGTTATCTTGAACCCCTGTAGAGAAATACAAACATGGTTAGTAGCTCCAGAATCTATAACCCAATTGTCCTTAGATTCTTCCACTAAACAACCCTCAAGATACAGGACATCGAAATTACCTTTTTGCTTTTGCATAGATAGGTATTCTCGGCAATCCTTCTTGAAATGTCCTTTCTTCCCACAGTGAAAGCACTTAACCTTTTTGGGATCCACCTTTCGCTTCTTAGTCTTGGTAGACTTCTTAGAAACATGTGCATTCACCACAGGCTTGTTCCCCTTGTTCTTCCCCTTTTCATTCTTCCTTTTGGGATTAGGAGCAGGCAAAGTAGGTTCAGCCACATTTGCCTCAGCTTTAGATCCAGAACCCTTAAAAATGTTCTCAAAGGCTTGCAACTCTTTCATCAATTCCGTTAAAGACATCTCCTTCTGGTTAAGGTTTTAGGATGCCTGAAACAAATCGAAATCCATGGATAAGGTTTGGAAAACTATAACCAATTGAGTTGCAGCATCGATCTCAGCCCCATTTGCCTGAGCCTCAGACAAATAAGCCATGACTGTCATCATGTACTCCTTGATGGGAGTTCCAACCTTCTGCCTGCAGTTCATGAGACCTTTGATAGCATCGGTCTTAGCCTGGATAGTTTGTTCACCAAACATTTCCTCCAGGTTATCCATGATCTGCCTAGCAGTTTGATATTTCTCATGTTGTTTCTGGAGCACGTTAGATATGCTCACCCGAATATAGCACATGGCACTTAGGTTGGAATTGTCCTAGCGCTCAAGCGCTACAAAATCCCTATCAGGAGCATCGATCGTAGGCGTTGGCGGTCGAGGTTAGGTTAGGACAAAACTGTGTTTCTCAAAGTTTAGGATGATAAGCAAGTTCCTTTTCCAGTCATTAAAATTCTCGCCAGTTAATTTGTTTTGCGTAAGTATCACAGATAAAGGGCTCGACATTTTGATCTATAATAAGAAAACATGTAATAAGTACGAGCAAACATCCTATCAGTTTATAAAATATAGTTTTGTAATGAAACAAAAAAATCTATATGCAATCTAAATGTTCATGTGTAAAACCCTTAAAACACATACCTTACAACGATAATTCCTAGCTTCTGCTTTCTAAGCTACCGAGGGGTAGTCATAGAATAACTAGCCAAGAACACGGATCCCTTCCGATTATTACATATTCGTCCATGGAGAAAACTCCATTAAATATATATTAACTATCGTTTATTTGGCCACTACTTTATATAACAGAGCCTCAAGGGAGGGTTAATAAATAAAGTAGCATGAGTGTGTAACCATTGTTTCCAATTTTGAATCCATATTTTACATCCGCCACCGAGGGGTGATTTAAACATAAATATGCCCAAAATTGTTATCCTTTCGGAAATCCAAATCAGTGTGCGCTCTAGGTAAGATACCTATCCGAAGGGAATTCTCGGGTCAAAACCGAGTAGTAGGCACTACCATGCATAACTATTGGACCAACGATGGAGGCCGTAGATCTTAGTGTGTAAAACCTACTCCCACTCAATCTTTTAAATTAGGATTTTTGTTTTTCATGTATAAACAAAATTTATTGAGTGGCACTCCCTAGTCTATATGGCATGTTATCAATACATCACGAAATAGTATAACATATTTATCTAGCAACACATCATCCATGGTTTGCAAAATATGTAAATAGCCGTGGATCATGATTTCATCCTAGAGAAAAGAAAATTGCAAAATTTACAAAAATTAACCGAAACATATATCGGCCTTCATTTGTAGATCCATGCCTTGTATCCTTCTTCAATGTGTCTTCCTTCTCCAATGTCACATATTTTCAAATTTAAAATTAAATTAAAATTTCAAAAAGATTATATGTGATTTTTAATTTTAATCAAAATTACAAAATATCAAAATTTAAATAAAAATCCGGTTTATTAAATTTTAAAATTCAAAAAAAATTTGAAATTTCCAAATTTCGAATTTAAATCACAAAATTTTAAAATTCATAATAATATCCATTAAATTTAAATTTAAATTTTCAATTTTGATTTCCAAATTATCAAGATCACCTATCATTGGAAAATTAAATTTTCAAAAAGATTCTGTGATTTTTTTTTATTAAAAAAACATTTTTTTAATTAAAAAATTCCAAAAAACAAAAAATCACATCCTTTGAAAATTTACATACCTTCGTTCATCTTCAATCTCCTCGAATCCATTGTAGCCCGAATTTTACAAAAAAAATTCCTACGCCGTTTCTGACTTACAAAAATTCTAGGAATTGAAAGAACGACCTAGCGGTGATAATAGACCGCATCTATTACACTTGAAAAACCTAGATACAAATTCTAATCTCTATGCAATCATGACCGGCAAAATTGAACAAGATCATACATTATAAAAATAATATAAAGCATTCATTCATCCATACATCCATTCATAATATATTTAACATACACAAAATAAAACCTAGAGTGCCAACTCTCTAAAATATTTCATTAATGCATAGAGAGAAATTTATTCGATCAAATAATTTATGTTATATACATGATCATGAGTTGGCTCTGATACCAGTTGTTGGCAAAATCAGTTTAGATATCAGAGTTACGGCGCAGCGGAAGTTTTATTTAACCTATCCAACTCAAACCATGGACCAAACCCGACCTAGTGCGGGTCGATACGACATATAGCATCCTGCTTATCATCATACTTGAAAATATTTCTTTAACTTATTCTTGAGTATAGAGAAAATTCTATTTGTATTTGAAAACATTTGATACTTGTAACAGTTTCTAACTTGAAACTGGATTCTTACTCATTACCGAGTGACTTATTATTAATGAGCATACTTCGTGATGCCATAATATCAACATATTCATCATAATAACATCCAAGCTATAAACATTCATCATCTACATATCAACATGAACTTAAAAACATACATACCATAAATATTTATCATACACATAACAACATGAACTTGAAGACATACAACAATAAACATTTTCGTTTATGCTGTAGGCGGAGTCGTACTTACCAGTTACACTAAACCTTAAATTTAAATGCTCCACCTAAACAGGTTGTTTTCCTGTTTTCAAGCAAATCATAGGATAAGAATCATCCTATCATAGTATCATAAGTAATTCTAATCACTATCTAATTGTATTACAAAACACCAACTTTAAAACTTAACTTCCTTTTCGAATTATAGTAAAACTCTAAAATTCTGAAAACTGTGTTTGGAACCAATTCATTGATTTGGTCTTTTTTCTTACAAATCTGTTTTAAATTTGAAAAAATTTTCTTCATAAAGTTATAGATCTTGAAGTTTCCTACAAATTTTGTTTTTAACTCAAAACTTAATTATGTCCTTAACCTGCTTGTTTCTTCCTTTTAAAAATTTTCGACCATATTTACTAACCCTAAAATTGGTCTCGGGTTTCTATAAAAATGAAGGTCTTAAAAGCCTTATTTCTAAAAACCGTCCACGTTGCCCCTAGGATTTTTCCTTTTCTACAACTTTGTAGTTTTGACTTTTTCAAGATTCGGCCTCTAAAGGCCTCAAAATGTTGTTTCCAGAAAAACCGTCCAGTTACAAACCCTAATTAAACATACCAAAACCCTTGTGCATGAAACTTAACAAAATGAACTCATGCTCATACATATTGAACATACACTTAAATCTTAACTAAAACTTGAATGAAGAACTAGAGGATAAAAAAAGATTTACCTCAAGTTCCACGGATGTAGATCTAGACTAGGGTTTAGAAATTTTCTTCACACTAATCCAACACCAAACCGAAATCTCTCTCTCACTTTCTTCTCTCTTCTTAAATTCGGCCCTACAAGGGAGACCTAGAGAATGAGCTGCTTGTTTAAGTTCACTAACAAAATGCAATGAATCCACCTTCACCTATTTACAGGTGAACTGTAATAACCAACTTTTTATAAGTTTATGATTTCTTTTGTTAAGAATCAAGTGTGTGTTATGTATGTTTATATGATATGTTTGACTTGTTTTATAAGAAAATTTATTGAATCTTTTGTTAAAAGATTTGATAATTTACTTATGCAAGTTTAAGACCTTTTGTTTAAAAAGGCAGATTTATGATTTATGATTATATGTTGGTAGTTTCTAGTTTTAGGAAAATCCTATATGCAGTTCAGATAAATTATGGATAATGGTCCAGTACAATTATACTGTTAACAGTTGAAAACAGTATATGAATATCTATGTCAGTATGAAAATGGACTGCATTTAGGAGGTAAGCCAAACAAGGCCTTATAAGATGACACCTCGTCTTTAATAGTATGACAAGTTTCATTACCACTATTGGTCACCTTATAGGGACCAAAATGTAAATATTTTATGTTTAGGGGCCAATATGCAAATTTAAGAAAAGTTCATGATTATTGATTTTTAGAAACTAAGAGAGTCTTTTAAGGGATAATTAAGTAAGAACTGGTTGTTTAGTAGCTTCATCTTAGCCAGCCACCTTATAAGGACTAAAGTGCAAATATTTTTGCCTTTAGGGGCCAATGTGTAATTTTGAGAAAATTTTGGGTTTATACGTAAATTTATAAATTTAGAAGCTATGGACTTTTCTAGTAGAGTCTTCAAGTCCAATTAAGCTAATGATCAATTATAAGTTTGGTTAACCTAGTTGGAAGCCAAGAAAATAAGTTAGGATTGGATAATTTCAATTAGACCAATCCTATCTTTCCACATGGACTTACTAGAACCGGCCACCTCATAGTTCTATGAGCAAGTGTTCTTGTTATTAAGGATGTACTTGCAATTTATGAAAATTTGAGTGTCATTGAAATTTGACACATCATGCCATAGGTTTAGTGACTAAGCACTTAAATCTTGCTTAGTTGGCTTTGTTTTGTGGTTTAACAAATAACTTTCTCACTTGCCATTTGTATCATCTATGGCCGGCCACCATGAGGGTGAGACACCTCATGGACTAGCTTTGATGAGCCACCCTCCTAGCCTTGCTTACTTGGCTAGCTAAGGCTTGCACAACTCATCAACCATGACCGGCCATCACAAGAAGAAAACACCTCATGGACTAGCTTTGGTGAGCAACCTTCCCTAGCCTTGCCCACATGGCTAACTTAAACATTGCCAAATCACCACCCATGACCGGCCACCATGAGGATGAGACACCTCATGGACTAGCTTTGGTGAGCAACCCTCCTAGCTTTGCTCACTTGGCTAGCTAAGGTTTGCATTACTCATCACCCTAAGAACCGGCCTCCAAGAGGGCAAGACACATCACAAACTAGTCTTGATGAATACACCTTCCTAGCCTTGCTCATTTGGCTAGCAATGGCTTGCACAACTCACCACTTAGGGCCGGCCATCACAAGGAGATGGCACATCATGTTCCTAGCCTTGGTGAGTAAGCTCTTAGCTTTGCTTACTTGGCTAGCTAAGGCTTGCACAACATGCCATCTAAGGCCGGCCACCATAAGGAGGAAACACCTCACATATGTAGCTTTGATGAGTAAGTCTCCTAGCTTGGCTTACTTGGTGAACTAGGACAAGCCACATGTCCCAAAACATGGCTGGCCTCACAAGGAGAGGTCACCTCATTTTCCTAGCTTTGAGGAGTAAGGCTAGCCTAGCATTTGCGCAAGCTTGGCCGGCCACCACATAGGGATCTTGAGCAAATATTTTCCTCTTGGGGACTATTAGACAATTTTAAGAAGTAAGTTGGTTCACCTATAAATAGGTGATGTTGGATTCATTCCATTTTGTTAGTAAACTTAAATAAGCAGCTCATTCTCTAGTTCTCCCCTGTAAGGCCGAATTTAAGAAGAGAGAAGAAAGTGAGAGAGAGATTTCGGTTTGGTGTTGGATTAGTATGAAGAAAATTTCAAAAACCTAGTCTAGATCTATTTCCGTGGAACTTGAGGTAAATCTTTTTTATCCTCTAGTTCTTCATTCAAGTTTTAGTTAAGATTTAAATGTATGTTCAATATGTATGAGTATAAGTTCATTTTTGTTAAGTTCCATGCACAAGGGTTTTGATATGCTTGATTAGGGTTTGTAACTGGATAGTTTTTCTGGAAATAAGATTTTGAGGCCTTTAGAAGCCGAATTTGGAAAAAGTCAAAACTGTAAAGTTGTAGAAAAGGGAAAATCCTAGGGACAATGTGGACGGTTTTTAGAAATAAGGCATTTAAGACCTTCATTTTCACAGAAACCCGAGACCAATTTTAGGATTAGTAAATATGGTCGAAAATTTTTAAAAGGATGAAGCAAGCAGGTTAAGAATAGATTTGAGTTTTGAGTTAAGAACAAAAGTTCTAGGAAACTTCAAGATCTACAACTTTAATGGAGAAAACTTTTTCAAATTTAAAACAGAATTGTAAGAAAAAGACCAAATCAATGAATTGGTTCCAAACACAATTTTCAGAATTTTAGAATTTTACTGTAATTTGAAAAAGGAGTTAAGTTTTAAAGTTTGTGTTTTGTAATACAATTAGATAGTAATTAGAATTACTTATGATACTATGATAGGATGATTCTTATCCTATGATTTGCTTGAAAACAGGAAAACAACCTGTTTAGGTGGAGCATTTGAATTCAAGGTTTAGTGTAACTGATAAGTACGACTCCACCTACAGTATAAACGAAAAATGTTTTCCTGCTTGTATGTTTTCAAGCTTATGATGATATGCATACGATGTATGTTATGAAATTTTAGGCTATAGGTTATGATGTTATGTTATGATTTAGGTTATGATGCTTATGTTATGATAATTTAAGTTATGATATTTAGGTTATGATATTATGTTATGATTTAGGTTATGATTTTTATGTTATGATTAATGATATGATATCATGAAGCATGCTCATTAAAGATAAGTCACTCAGTAAGAATAAGAATTTAGTTTCGAGTAAGAAACTATTTATATGAATTGATTTTCCATTAAATTTAAGGCAAGAAAGAGTTAAAGAAAAACTTTCAAGTATGATGGCAAGCAAGTTGCCTTGTGTCGTATCGACCCGCACTAGGTCGGGTTTGGTCTATGGTTTGAGTTGGACAGGGCTGGTTGCCCCAACCACTCCATGGCAACGTGCCACGGTACGTACACTTATGTTATGTAAGGGCCCTAAAATAATGTTGAGATAAGACAGCATAATGAAAGCATAAGAAATTCATGCATTATGTTTTATGAAATGTTTTGCGGATCAATAGTTGTACTTGCTGAGCGAAAGCTCATAATTTATGTTTATGCTGTAGGTAAGCAAACTTATGACAATACATGAAACAAGACGGTGGAGCGTGGCAATGCAAAACTGTGAAACTGTGGGATTGGGAACTGCTACGCATTTTGTTAAATTACGCTATGCTTATTTTGATTATATTATACCTATGTACAAGACTATGATAAGTAAATAAATTTATGTACATATATATATATATGTAAATGATTACTACGAGTAATTCCAATTTCAAAGTTATATATCGTTTGTATAAAAAAAAAAATTTAGTCCCAATTTTTGCATATTGTTTAAGTAAATTATCAAGTAAGTAAGTAAGTATAAGTATGGTAACGGCCTACGTTAGGCGGGTCATTAAATGAACCAACTTACTTCTTAAAATTGCCTAATAGTCCCCAAGAGCAAAATATTTGCTCAAGATCCCTATGTGGTGGCCGGCCATTCTTGTCCCAATTGGCCAAGTAAGCAAAGCTAGGGAGGCTTACTCACCAAGGCTAGAAGCATGATGTGTCTTCTCCTTGTGATGGCCGGCCCTAGGTGGTGAGTTGTGCAAGCCATAGCTAGCCAAATGAGCAAGGCTAGGAGGGTGTATTCATCAAGGCTAGTTTGTGATGTGTCTTGCCCTCATGGTGGCCGGTTCTTAGGGTGATATCTTGGCAATGTCTTAGCTAGCCACAAGAGCAAAGCTAGGAGGATGTACTCATCAAGGCTAGTTTGTGAGGTGTCTTGCCCTCATGGTGGCCGGTCATGGTGATGGTTTGGCAATACCTTAGCTAGCCACAAGAGCAAAGCTAGTAAGGTTGCTCACCAAGGCTAGTTCATGAGGTGTCTTTCCCTCATGATGGCCGGTTCTTAGGAGGTACCAAATGACAATCTTTTTGCTTGATGATGCATCACATGTAGCCAAGTAAGCAAAGCTACATTGCTTACTAAGCAAAGCTAGGTTATGAGGTGTCAATCTCTCCTAGCAACACCTATTTCCTTATTTGCTTACAAGTCCTTAAAAGTACAAAAATTTATTTGCATACCACATTAGGTGGCCGGCCATGGAATTTTCACAAATTGAAAAGTATAGCATAATATGTCAAATTTAATCACTAAGCCTATAGCATAATATGTCAAATTTTAGTGACACTCAAATTTAACACTAATTGAAAATACATCCTTAACAACAAGAACACTTGCTCATAGAACCATAAGGTTGCCGGTCCCCAAGGTGTCCATGTGGAAAGATAGGATTGGTCCAATTGAAATCATCCAATCCTAACTTATTTTCTTGGTTTCCAAATAGGTTAACCAAACTTATAATTGATCATTAGCTTAGTTGGACTTGAAGACTCAACTAGAAAAGTCCATAGCTTCCATGTCCAATCATTATAATTGATCATTAGCTTAGTTAGGAGAGAAAATTTTTGTTTTCCAAAATTAAATAATTCAAACACAATCTTATTTCCAAAATTCAAATTAACCAATCACATGTTGACAAATCATCTGTCTACAAATTTCACATGTCCAATCCTTTTTGGATTACATGTTAGAGAGTACTATGTCTTAATAGACATAATTAAATTCCATTTAAATTTACCGATCTTATTAGGAACAAATCCCGAGACGCTATATGGAACTATATGAGCTAATAGAGGGACCCGATGGAAATATGTAAAGAGGCTCCTATAATTGTGAAAAATTAATCCCAGATTAATTATTCATCAATTATCAACTTCAAAACTATTCCACTAAAAGTTTGAAGCTGAACTCCTGTTTACATACCGTATTACGAAAGCTCTCTAACGTAGTGCTTCTTCCATGATTTATTCATCGCTTGCTTAATCCCCATATGTTATCCATGATTGAATTAAGGACTTTTTCCGGTTTACCTTTTCAATCATTTTAACTTAAAGTTCCATTATTCTCTATTGAAAGAATCACCAATTGTAAAACCATACAATTGGTAAACCATCAGAGAACACAAAGTAAACCGATGGCCAAGATCTTGTTATATTATCTTTCAACCCCCGAATAATGCCTTTCAGTAGATAACATTTACTATCGTTCAGATAGCTATGGATTCCATATCTATGAATCTTGATTTCTCCATCCATAAGTCATGCACCCAAAACACAAGTATATTGACCATGAATTAACAGTGTCTCACCTGTAGTGCATTAAAGTACATAAGTCATGGATACAAATTCAAGTAATCATTTCAGGATTAAGATTAATACAGGATGATAATCAAAGCGTTATTGATTCTTATAAACGGAATTATTTTACCGAATCAATTCACATTTTAGGTCCAGTCCAATGCCATACCTCAATACTGGTATACATTAAAGTTTCTACTCGGAACCTATCCGATGGTCAAGACAAACCATCCCTCCAAGGAAGTAGACAACCTTTACAATCTTACCATGAATAAAATCCCCAAATCTTATTCCATCGATTGCGGACTATTTATTTAGACTGTTATCAAATTACCACGTCTTCTATGTATACCCCGTATACATATGGTAATCCGATATATTACCAACAGCCAAGGAGTATTTTATATTTGCTCAAAATAACAATACAATCAACAAATGAAAGTAAATAAGACACAACTTAATAAACATGAATAACCTCCTCTTATTAATATCAAAATGTCATATTTACAGAAAATCCCTAATTTTGATTTTCTATCCTTAGGGCACATTTAGATCCCAACACTAAGTCCTTCCACATGACCCCTAAATGGCCGGCCACCACATTGGTTCTATGAGCAAATATTTTGCTCTTGAGGACCAATATGCAATTTAGAAATAACAAATTGCCCTATTTTATTGAGAGCTTGACAAGTGTGCTTCTAGCTTTGGTGAGCAAGCCCTTAGCCTTGCTTACTTGGCTAGCTAGAGCAAGCATAACCCTCCACATATGGTCGGCCACCACAAGGAATGGACATGTCATGCTTCTAGCCTTGATGAACAAGCACCCTGGCCTTGCTTGCGTGGCTAAGTGTGATCTTCCACATGGCTCAATGGCCGGCCACGTTAGTGGTTCTATGAGCAAATATTGTGCTTTTAAGGACCAATATGCAATTGTGGAAATAAGAATTTCATAAAAAAATTTAAAGTTGACACATCATGCTTCTAGGTTTGGTGTGTTGGGATCTAAATGTGACCTAAGGATAGAAAATCAATATTAGGGATTTTCTGTAAATATGACATTTTGATATTAATAAGAGGAGGTTATTCATGTTTAATAAGTTGTGTCTTATTTACTTTCATTTGTTGATTGTATGGTTATTTTGAGCAAACATAAAATACTCCTTGGTTGTTGGTAATATATCGGATTACCATATGTATACGGGGTATACATAGAAGACATGGTAATTTGATAACAGTCTAAATAAATAGTCCGCAATCGATGGAATAAGATTTGGGGATCTTATTCATGATAAGATTGTAAAGGTTGTCTACTTCCTTGGAGGAATGGTTTGTCTTAACCATTGGATAAGTTCCGAGTAGAAACTTTGATGTATACCAGTATTGAGGTATGACATTGGACTGGACTTAAAGTGTTAATTGATTCGGTTTAATAATTCCGTTTATAAGAATCAATAACACTTTGATTATCATCCTGCATTAATCTTAATCCTGAAATGATTACTTGAGTTCGTATCCATAACTTATGTACTTTAATGCACTATAGGTGAGACACTGTTAATTCATGGTCAATATACTTGTGTTTTGGGTGCATGACTTATGGATGGAGAAATCAAGATTCATAGATACGGAATCCATAACTATCTTAACGATAGTAAATATTATCTACTTAAAGGCATTATTCGGGGATTGAAAGATAGTATAACAAGATCTTGGCCATCGGTTTACTTTGTGTTCTCTGGTGGTTTACCAATTGTATGGTTTTACAATTGGTGATTCTTTCAATAGAGAATAATGGAACTTTAAGTTAAAATGATTGAAAAGGTAAAACGGAAAAAGTCCTTAATTCAATCATGGATAACTTATGGGGATTAAGCAAGCGATGAATAAATCATGGAAGAAGCGCTGCGTAAGAGAGCTTTCGTAATACGGTATGTAAACAGGAGTTCAGCTTCAAACTTTTAGTGGAATAGTATTGAAGTTGATAATTGATGAATAATTAATCTGGCATTAATTTTTCACAATTATAGGAGCCTCTTTACATATTTCCATCGGGTCCCTCTATTAGCTCATATAGTTCCGTATAGCGTCTCGGGATTTGTTCCTAATGAGATCGGTAAATTTAAATGGAATTTAGTAATGTCTATTAAGTCATGGTACACTCTAACATGCAATCCAGAATGGATTGGACATGTGAGATTTGTGTAGACAAATAATATGATTTGTTAACATGAGATTGGTTAATTGAATTTTAAAATAAGATTGTATTTGAATTATTTAATTTTGGAAAACAAATTTTTCTCTCCTAATCTAAATATGGTGCACGGTTTTTAGATAGGTGGAGGGAAGAAAATTTTATTTCAAAATTATTCAAATATATTTCTAACATTAAATTATTAATTGATTTAAATAATGGAGATTATTTGATGGATTTTTCTTTCGTTAAAAGATGTGCACGGTTTTTTGTGAGGAAAGAAAATTTGAAATATTCCATTGATTTAAATTAATTAATATGGTTGATGTTGTATGGAAAATATTTAATTCAAATAAGTGAATTATATTTAAATTCAAAAAGGTTTAAAAGGAATTTGAATCTAGATAGGACTAGGATCTTTTGACTAGTCTAGATTCTTGATTTAAGATTTGAACCACCAATCAACCTTTGAATTTCAAAGGTGGCCGAATTTTTGAGGATTGATTTCCTCTTGGAAAAACGTTTTTAGGTTCAATGAATCTAGCCCTAAAGTTGTATGATCTTTTGATTCAAAATTTATCCTGAAAAATAATTATTAATTATTTTTTAAAGGAGATAAATTTTAAAAAGGATTGGACTTCTATATAAAGGCTAGGAATTCTTGAAAAACTAATTTTTGGTCATTCACTAAGGAGAAAAACATTTTTGGAGTGAGAAGAAAAATAATTTGGGTTTCTTCCACATCAAAAAATTCGGTCATACTCTTGAGTGAGAAAAAGAGAGAAAATTCGATTGAATCAAAATAGTGAGGAAGGTTAAACCGAGTGATAATTTTCATAGGAGGTTAACCAGTTCCTGTTTTGCAGTTTTGAAGAAAGAAGTTGGATAATATTCTCAACGAGGAACATCGGAATTGAGAGGGAAGGATCTAGACTTCGGAAAGCATTACCGGTCACTTGGATTCATAGAACGTGTGCCCACACACACTCTGAGACGTGGAACTCGAGAATAATAGAGAAGACACGTTGGTCAATCGCTCTAGTAATTCCGGAATCCAAGAAATAAGGTACACTTGATCATGAATTTAATTTATTATTATATGCATCATGAGCTTCTTTTTCGAATCGGCATAAAAATTTTAAATCTTCCGCTGCGCCGTAACTCTGATATCGGATCCGATTTTTCCAACATGGTGAGTAAGCATACTAGCCTTGCTTACTTGGCTAAGTCTTAAGCTTGAGTTAGCATACCTCTCCACATGGCCGTAGATGGCCGGCCACCACATGGGGTCTATGAGCAAAAATTTTGCTCTTGAAGACCATCATGCAATCTTAGAAGAAAAAGTTATCTCAGCTATAAATAGGTAGATGTGGGTTCATTTGTGAATGTTTAGTGAACCCTAAAGTTTGCAGCTCATTCCTTAGTTCTTCTCCCTTAGAGCCGAGCCAAAGAAAGAAAGACAAGTGAGAGTGAGAAAGAGTTCGGATTTGGGTTGAGAGAGTGAGAAGAAAACTTTCAACCGAGTGTAGATTCATTCTCTTAAATCTTGAGGTAATCGTCTGTACCCTCTAGTTCTTTAATTAAGTTTTGGTTCAAGATTTAAGTGTATTTTTATGTTGGGAATGTAAGAGTTTGAGCTCACTTTTAAGTTTCTTGCACTAGGGTTTTGTTAAGTGCTTGTATATGCTTGATTAGGATTGTTAATCTCTAATTAGGGTTTGGTGTAAGTTTATGATAATTTGAGTTAGAGGTTAGTTGGCTGTTTGAATGCCTACTATTTGTGTGCTATATGTCCTCACATGCTCAAAGAGGATGTTTTATGACTAAGTATGAAAATGGTGATGGATGTTGCAATTAGGGTTCAAGAAAACCCTAAAAACCCTATTTTGGTATAGATTACCATTTGGGTTTGTAAAGAAGTTATATGATTAAGAAATAAATATATGATTATGAAAACATTATGAAACGCTCTGCATGCTTGACATAGGCTCACGGTTTTAACCGTTTGATATAGTGTGTGCGTAATTTTACGTAAGAACCAACCAAAACGAAAACTGCCAGTTTCGGATTAAAACTGGGCAGTAATTTGGAAATAGGATTTTGAGGCCCTTAGAAGCCGAATTTGAGAAAATTCAAAACTACAAAGTTGTAGGAAATGGAAAATTCTAGGGGGCAATATGGACAGTTTTTAAAAATAAGGCTCCAAAGGCCTCTGTTTTTATCAAAACCCGAGCCTGATCAAAATAGGCAAGTGTTCATGGTCAGGCAGTTTCAACAAGGAATATGGATAGGTTAAAGGCAAAACTGAGTTTTGAGTTAAAAAAATGAAAGTTGTAGGATCCTTCGAGATCTACAACTTTCATGAAGGAAATTTTTTCAAATTCAAAACAGATTTTAAAGGGAAAACGGAATTCCCAAAACTGTGCAGGATACAGAAAATTCCTGCACAGGATTATCAAAACAGTGCATGAACAGGTTATTCCCGCACATGCAATGAAAACCAAATTTATAGGACTGGTTTCAAAAACAGTTTTCAGAACTTTACGGTTTTACTATTTTTGTTTAATTAATTACTGTTTTCCTAAAAACAGTTTAAAAAGGGGCTTAAGTTTTATTAAACTAGGGTTTATGGAAAAATAAAATTAAGCTATGTATTATGGTAATTAACGAAAGATAGATAGTAATCAGAAAGGTTACCAAAGTTATTTAGAAGTAAATATTATATGTTGAGCTTTGAATTCAAGGTTTGAAATTAGGGTTATTTATGGATGTTGGTTTGATATCAACATTAAATGATATGTGATAACTCTATAAAATAGAGTTATTTAACATGCTTTTAAACTTATTAATTGTTATTAATTCAAGATAATATGCCTTAGTTTTAGTATTTTATTTAATATTAATTAATTTGTCTTAGTTGAAGAAAGAGTGAAAAGTTGTGAATGATTTTGGCTTTTAGCACATTTTTAAGCTTGATTTTGTGTTATTTTACAGCTGGAGCCCACTAAGCCAAGAAAGGGGTGGAGGCCCACTGGACCAGAGGATAGTCAGTCTTGCTGCTGGAGTGCTTCAGTTTTGCTGCAGAAATGCTATAGCAATACTACAGCAAAGTTGTAGCAGTGAGGAAGTAACTTCAAAGAGTGTGGACCCCAATCTTGCCTTACAGCTGGCAAAGACTCATTTGTCCATTATGTTTGTGCATGACAGTTGTGAAAAGGTTACCAATATTAGCAACCAAGAGGGCACGTGGAGCTAGGGCATATGTGGGAGTCTTGGGATAAAAAGGAAATGTTAATGAATGAGTAAAGAGGCAGCCATCGAAGAGAGAAAATATAGGCAGAGAAGAAAATACACCATTATTGGGCAAGAGAGAGAGAGCTCAGCTGAAGCTTTTGCTTCCATTTTCACGCCTAATTTGGAGAGCGAGCTCAAAAGGAGAAGAAGAACGGACGTGAAGGACCGTCTCTAGCCATTTGGAGTTTTTCCTCTCTTTCTCTTTCCTTGATTTATTTTCTGATTTTCATTCTCTGTGAACAATGGATGATGTTTTTAAGTTTGCTTTTGTAATCCGAAACATGAGCTAAATTTCTTAGCTAGGATTGTTGATGAACCCGAAATTGGGAGGATGATTTGAATGTTTTGTTGAAAATGTTGAGTGAACCGTTTCCTGTTCATCCGAGTGTTTGAATGTTTAATTTCTATTGTTGATTGGCTATCAATATATAGGAAACTAGGCTTGCTTAATTCTGGAAAGGTTAATTTAAGCTGGATATAACTTTGATGATGCAAGTTCAATATGCTTTTCAAAGTTTATATTGATTGTGAATGGTATAGGAATATATTATTTACCTTGTATAACCCATTAAATTGGTGCTTGAAATTATGTTCTGAGAACTAGATTCACATAGGAATATGTTGAAAAAGGTTTAAGGAATTTTAGTCATAACTCATTCGGAAGAATTTTTATGATAAAATCGAATTTCGATTAACAGGACAGGTTTTGTTGCAGCATTCCTACAGCATTCGGGTCAGACTTGCAATGGAGGTGGATTTGGCAATCCTAGCTTAATTCTCATTCTTGATTTACAAACTCTTGATTGGATATTGTTCTTTTTGTCTATTTTAGTGCCTTTTCATTATACCCATTTGATTTAATTATTTTGCTGTATTTTTCTCATTTCAATTTCCAAATTCAAATTGATTTGTGCTTTATTTCTTTTGCAATTCATTTTAGTAATTCAATCCCTGTGGAGACGATACTCAACTCACATTCTATATTACTTGTGCGATTACGTATACTTGCGTAGGTTTAAATACTCTAAATAATCGCGAACAAGTTTTTGGTGCCGTTGCCGGGGATTGAAATCGTTAAAAATATTTGTAAAAGTTATTTTGTTTTAGTTCTTGTTTTTGCATTTTCTTATTGGTTGAGTTTTTGTATTTTTAGGAGTTTGCTTTCTCTGCATGCATAACCAACGAAACCAAGAGTTGCTGCCCTTGGTTCCAGAAATTGAAAGAACATTTCTAGCAAGGAGAAGGGAGCAACAAGGTCTAGCTGGTGTGGGAGATATAGCAGAAAGAGTTGCTGTCAATATGGCTAATGATGGGCAGCAAGCGAATGTCAACAATCTATTGCCTCAGCCAGTTTTGGTGGATGACAGAGACAGGGCCATTCGAGACTATGCTGTACCTATTCTACATGGGCTCAATCCGGGCATTGTTAGGCCAGAAATACAGGCGCCACAGTTTGAGCTTAAACCGGTCATGTTTCAAATGTTGCAGACTGTGGGCCAATTCAGTGGCATGCCTACAGAGGATCCCCATTTGCATCTCCGGTTATTTATGGAAGTGAGTGATTCTTTCAAGCTACCAGGGGTGTCCGAAGAAGCATTGAGGCTGAAGTTATTTCCTTATTCCTTGAGGGATAGAGCTAGAGCCTGGCTTAATTCGCTGCCACCGGATTCAATAGCAACATGGAGTGACTTGGCAGAAAAGTTCCTCATGAAGTACTTTCCTCCAACCAAGAATGCCAAGCTCAGAAATGATATCACTTCATTCCAACAATCGGAGGGAGAATTCTTGTATGAAGCGTGGGAGAGATTCAAAGAATTGTTGCAAAAATGCCCTCATCATGGGATTCCCCATTGGATTCAGATGGAAACTTTTTACAATGGGCTCAATGGGCAAACACGTACAATCGTTGATGCGGTTGCCAATGGTGCTCTTTTGGCCAAATCGTATAATGAGGCATATGAGATTTTGGAGAGGATGGCAACCAATAATTATCAGTGGCCCACCGAGAGACTCAATGCTCGAAGGGCTGCAGGACTTCATGAAGTTGATGCTATTACGACACTCTCTGCTCAAGTGTCGAGTTTGACGAATATGATCAAGACTATGAACATGTCAGCGGGTGTTAATTTAGTGCAATCTGTTGGCGTCACTTGTGTTTATTGTGGAGAGAGACACTTGTATGAGGATTGCCCCTCTAATCCAGCCTCTGCTTGTTATATGGGTAATTACAACAGGAACAACCCTTATTCAGTGCCTTACAATCAAGGGTTGTGACAACACCCAAACTTTTCATGGAGTAATCAAGGGGCCAGTTCTAGTGGAGAAAATGCTTATCATCGACCTTCTCACCCACCGGGCTTTCCATCTCAACAACCAAGAACTCAAGCTATGGAATCATCTAGCTCATTGGAGAATTTGATCAAGGAGTATATAGCAAAGAATGATACTAGAGTTCAGAGTCATGATGCAACATTGAGGACCTTGGAGAATCAGATTGGGCAGATTGCAAACGCCTTGAATGTTAGGCCGCAAGGCTCTCTTCCAAGTAATACTAAAGATCCAAGGAGGGATGGTAAAAAGCACTGCAAGGCAATCTTATTAAGGAATGGAAGGGAGATCGAGCCAAGGGGAAAGCCAAAAGCTGTGCGGAACGAGCCCACTTCAATCCAAGAACAAGATGAGCAACTTCAACAAGAAGAAAAACAGGGTACAAATCAGCAGTTGGAATCTGATCTGAAAAATGCTACAGCATTTCCGCAGCATTGTGGTACAGTGGGAACTGCAGAACCCAGCAACAACAAACTGCCTCCACCATTTCCTCAGCGGTTTCAAAAGCAGCAAAAGGATGGTCAGTTTTGCAAATTTCTAGATGTCTTGAAGTAGCTTCACATCAATATACCTCTTGTTGAAGCCCTGGAGCAGATGCCAAATTATGCCAAATTTATGAAAGATTTGGTCACTAAGAAGCATAGATTTGGAGAATTTGTGATAGTAACACTAACCAAAGAGTGCAGTGCAATACTGAAGAATAAACTGCCGCCTAAGTTGAAGGATCCTGGTAGTTTCACGATACCGTGCTCCATCGGGAATCAGTACTTCGGAAACGCACTATGTGATTTGGGGGCAAGTATAAATCTGATGCCCACGTCTATCTTTAAAAAGTTGGGAATTGGGGAAGCAAGACCCACTACAGTCACTTTGCAATTGGCGGATAGGTCCTTGGCTCATCCGGAAGGAAAAATTGAAGATATGCTAGTGCAAGTGGACAAATTCATTTTTCCAGCAGATTTTATGGTGCTAGATTATGAAGCGGATAAGGATGTGCCGATTATACTGGGAAGACCATTTTTGGCTACTGGCAGGACCTTGATAGATGTACAGAAGGGTGAATTGACCATGAGAGTTCACGATCAACAGGTTACCTTCAACGTCTTCAAGGCTATGCATTTTGCTGATGATATTGAGGAGTGTTCAGCCATCAATGTTCTGGATTCATTAGTGGTTGCTGAGTTTGAGAAGAAATGCTCTCCAAAGATGATAAATGAAGATGATTTGGCTGTGTCAGATGAAGATAAGGAAGCTAGTGATAATCAAGTGTCTTGGATAGAGAGCAGACATACGGCAGTTAGAGGAGGGAAGCACTTCGAATCACTGTAGTTGTTAGAAAGGGCCTTTAAATCCCACAAGCCATCTGTTGATGAACCACCTGTTTTGGAACTAAAACCTCTACCTACACACTTGAGGGATAGTTGTAGCAGAAAGAAAAAGCAAAAAAAAACTGGATTCACAGGACATCGGCTGCACTTTGGAGGTTTTGCTGTAGGAAAAATTATTTGTCAGAAAGACATGCTGTAGAAAATTCAGGGAGAACTTTCAAAGTTAATGGACAACGACTTAAGCATTACTGGGGTGATGGTTTCAGCTGAAGACCTCTATATCGCTACAGGATGCTTGAAATGCCGCATAGTCAGGCTGAAGACGTTAAAACAAGGGCTTGAGGGAGGCAACCCTACATTCTCAATTTTTTTAATTACGTTTGATTTGTTATGTTTGTTGATTTTCAGTTTATTTTGTGTTCCACTTTGTTCTTGCATTTTAATTCTCTTTTTCTTTATTTGGTGTAGGGTTTGCAACAGATTCTGGTAATTTTGCTGCAGCATTTCTTTATGATACATCAGATTGCTATAGCAAAATCGGGCAGAACTGGGGGAGCAATCTGTATAAAAATGCTGCGGGATTGCTACAACAAAGCTGCAGCAAAATCGGGTAGAACTGGGGGGGCAATCTGATAAGAATGCTGTGGGATTGCTACAGCAAAATCGGGTAGAACTGGGGAAGTAATCTGTATAAGAATGCTGCGAGAATGCTCCAGCAAAGCTGCAGCAAAATTGGGCAAAACGGGGGGAGCAATCTGTATAAGAATGCTGGAGGATTGCTACAGCAAAATCGGACAGAACTGGGGAAGCAATCTGTATAAGAATGCCGTGGGATTGCTACAGCAAAGTTGCAGCATTTTCCAAAAAAAAAAAAAATTAAAAAATATATTTTTTTAAAAATTATATATATAAATATAAACAGCTGCAGCCCTAAAGGACCCCACTTCCTCCTTTTCCCCATTACTGCCGACCACCCATTGCTGCCGCCCCATTCCCCAACCTGTGCCCACAAACACCGAGCCACGCCTCCACCGACCCCAGCCCAGCCAACTCCGCCAGTGCCCAGCCGTGCCAGCACTCCCATTCCACCTCCTGAGAAATCACCGGCCCTGCCAGCCACCCACTAACTCAGGGAGTTCTAACTTTCTCTTTTTCTTAGTTTTGCTATGTTTTGTTCTGTTTTGCTTTGTCTTGTTCTTTTTGTTCTATTTTTGTGTTGTTTTGTTCAATGCAGTGCGAACACTGCTTGGTTTAAGTTTGGGGGTATTGGGTAGGTTTGTTTTAGTTTTAATTAATATGGTTTTGTTATGGGTTTCTCTATTTGTGTTAATTGTGTGGTTTGATTTTTTTATGGTTTGCTTAAAAAAAAAAAAAAAAGTGTCCCTATTATATGCTAGAAATTGCTCTAGTTTTGCTGCTGAGTTGTTGGTTTGAGGATATTCGATGAAGATTACTAGTGTTTTGAAATTTTCAGCTTATGGATTGAATGAGCTTGAATTGAGTAGTGGTGATATCCGCTATTTGTTTGCTCTTTGAGTGAGACTTCTCTTTTCCACAATAGGCTATAGCTTTGTATTTCTGAGGAAAGCCTAGGGAACTCCAAGTCATCGTGAGAGTTTAGGATTTGAGAACTGGTTGTGTCAAACCCTTGAGGCGAAGCGTTAGGAAGTGAAACATTCTGGGGATAGTTGATGTGTATTAAATGTAATAATATCCTTAGAAAGGCTGATGTTCAAGGGTGTCATGCAAAAAAAAAAAAAAAAAAAAAAAAAAACAAAGTGCTATGAATAAAGAACTCCGCTATTCTGAGCTGCCTAGTAACCAGGAGTAACATGAGCCCCATGTGTACTTTTGCGTCAAACAGTAGTTCATAATATGAGTATGCTATAGCAATTCTGAAGTGTGACGTTGCTGAGTAACCGGGTGCCTTCATCACCAATGTTGGCATTCGCGTAAAAAGGTAACAGTGACATGAAGAATACTTTAAAAAAAAAAAAAATTAATGTGTACATACACATGCACCCAACTCAACAAGCAGTGGAATATGTCTATCCCTAGATTTTGCCCAGCTAATGCTAGTGGAGAGGGAGTCATGCATCCAGCCTATTAGATCATAAACTAAGCTTGATGATTGTAGTCAGAGGGACTTAGGTGATCTGAAGATGCTTCGATATAGTCTCGCACACATACATCTATAGAGGAACCTCACTTGGGGGCAAGCTTATAAAGGATAGAACTGATATTTAATAAAAGCTGAATTTTGAAATGAGTTGGAAATTAAGAAGCACTTTTGAGATTGGAGACTCAACTTGTTTAGCAGCCTGAGCAAATTTTATGTTTTGTGTTTTGAGTTTTCTTTTTGTGTGTTTTGTTTTGTGTTTATTTTGGCATTACTCGAGGACGAGCAATGATGTAAGTTTGGGGGTGTGATAACTCTATGAAATAGAGTTATTTAGCATGCTTTTAAACTTATTAATTGTTATTAATTCAAGATAATATGCCTTAGTTTTAGTATTTTATTTAATATTAATTAATTTGTCTTAGTTGAAGAAAGAGTGAAAAGTTGTGAATGATTTTGGGAGGGAGGGGGGGCTGACATTAAGGTCTCCCCCATCAAACCCTCAAGCCTGTCAACCATCCGGGCGGATGGCATACTAGGGGCTATCCGAATTGGAAAAATAGCCCCGCGTTCGGGGGACCTTATGGCCTCCCCCGCATAGGCCGTCGGGGGACATTACGGCCTCCCCTGCCCAAGCCGGCAAGCCAACCATCACGACAAGGGGCTATTCGGCGTGCAAGAATAGCCCCACATTCGGGGGACCCCCCATCACCGCTGCCGGTGCCACACCTGATGGTGGATGGCCGTCAGCGGTACCCCCTTAGCTTTGGCCTTCGTCCCGTCCCTCGCACACCCTATGGGCCCGCGAGGGCCTGGGTAGCCAACCTGGCCAAGGGGTAGGGGGGCTGACATTAACGTCACCACCGTCAGACCCTCAAGCTTGTCAACCATCAGGGTGGATGGCCTTCTCGGGGTTATCCGGCTTGGAAGAATAGCCCCGCATTCAGGGGACCTTGTGGCCTCCCACGCCCAAGCCAACGGGGGACATTAAGGTCTCCCCCATCAGACCCTCAAGCCTGCCTACCATCTGGGTGGATGGCATACTCGGGGCTATCCGGCTTGGATAGATAGCCCCGTATTCGGGGGACCTTGTGGCCTCCCTCTCCCAAGCGAACGGGGGCCCCCGTCAGACCCTCAAGCCTACCTACCATCCGGGTGGATGGCATAATCGGGGCTATCCGACTTGGAAAAATAGCCCCGCGTTCGGGGGACCTTGTGGCCTCCCCCGCCCAAGCCAACGGGGGACATTAAGGTCTCCCCCGTCAGACCCACAAGCCTGTCTACCATCCGGGCGGATGTCAACTCGGGGCTATCCGGCCTAGAAAAATAGCCCCGTGTTCGGGGGACCTTATGGCCTCCCCCGCATAGGCCGTCGGGGGACATTATGGCCTCCCCCGCCCAAGCCAGTAAGCCAACTGTCGCGACAAGGGGCTATTCGGCTTGCGAGAATAGCCCCACATTCGGGGGACCATATGGCGTCCCGCGCCCCAGCCATCAGGGGACATTAAGGTCTCCCCCAACAGACCCTCAAGCCTGCAATCCTGGCTCGGATGTGCTTCCAGGGCGTCACGGGGCAATTAGGCTTGGAAAATAGCCCCAGTGGGTCTCTCCGGCTCCTCCTCCGCCGCCGGTGCCGTCGCCGGAGCTTTCGCCGGTGCCGTCAGCTCCGTCATCATCATCCCCGCCGTTGCAGTCATCTCGGTCGCCGTCACCCTTGCTGCCGCTACCGCTGCCGCCAGCCCCGTCACCTCTGCCGGCGCCAGCGGCCCCGTCACCGCTGCCGGTGCCAGACCCGAAGGTGGATGGCCGTTAGTGGTCCCCCTTGGCTTCGGCCTTCGCCTTGTCCCTTGCATGCCCCATGGGCGCGCGAGGGCCTGGGCGGCCAGCCTGGCCAAGGCGTAGGGGGGGCCAACAGGAGCACCCCCTCTAAAGAGCTTTCTGAGCTTTTTTGGGCTGGTCAGGAGGAGACATCATTTTTCCAAGAAGGTACTAGTTTAGTTCACCATGCTACACATGGAATTTTGACCTGATTTTTTGTAGGCAAGCTAAGAATAATGTGGATATAGATTTGCAAAATTTCAGATGCTTTCGATAACGTTTGATATTTGTTTTAATTTTCGGAATTCGAACACTTCCGAAAATCATAAAAAATAATTTCGAATTTAGAATTTCATTCCGCTGGTTGGGTTTGCTCCTAAAAATCGTAAGTTGAATTTAGGAACAATAACATGGGAACCTTTAGAGGAAACATAAAAAGAAATAGTGAAAAAAGTCATTTCAGCAACACCGTAGGCGGCACGGGAGCCACTGGCTCGACCAGCCACGCCCATGTGCGTGCGGGGAGCCTCGTCCAAGGCCCTTGCGTGTGCTTCTGGCCTCGGCCAAGCAAGCGAATGCCTCGCCCGAGGCACTGGGCCCGCTGGTGGCTACGGCCACGCCCATGACGGCCCTGGTCGAGCCACTGGGCAGTCATGTGGCCCTGGCTTCGCCCACTACGACCTCGGCCGAGGGACTGGGCCACGCCCATGACGCCCTCGCCCCGGCCACTGGGCGCGCTGGTGGCCTCGGCCACGCCCATGATGCCACTGGCCGAGGCACTGGGTGCGCTGATGGCCTCGGCCACGCCTATGACTGCCCCGGTCGAGCCACCGGGCAGTCATGTTGCCCCGGCCTCGCCAACGACGCCCACGCCCGATCCACTGGGCCACGCCCATGACGCCCTCGCCCGAGCCACTGGGGGGCGCTGGTGGCCTCGGCCACGCCCATGACGACCTCGCCCGAGCCACTGGGCAGTCATGTGGCCCCGGTCACGCCCACGACGACCTCGCCCGAGCCACTGGGCCACGCCCATGACGCCCTCGCCCGAGCCACTGGGCGCGCTGGTGGCCTCGGCCAAGCCACTGGGCAGTCATGTAGCCCCGGCCTCGCCAACGATGACCTAGCCCGAGCCACTGGGCCACGCCCATGGCGACCTAGCCCGAGCCACTGGGCGCACTGGTGGCCTCGGCCACGCCCATGACTGCCCCGGTCGAGCCACTGGGCCGTCATGTGGCCCCGACCTCACCCACGACGACCTCGCCCGAGCCACTGGGCCACGCCCATGACGCCCTAGCCCGAGCCACTGGGCGCGCTGGTGGCCTCGGCCACGCCCATGACTGCTCCGGTCGAGCCACTGGGCAGTCATGTGTCCTCGGCCAAGGCACTGGGCACGGCGCACTGGTGGCCTACGCCAAGCCCATGACGGCCATTGTGTTGAAAAAAGAGAGTGCTCGTTGGCTCCTTGTGACGATGCGTATGTGCGAAGTGCTAAGTGTGCCCTAATAACAAAATGCCCTAAACGCCAAAACGCCCAATTGCCCTCGCCCGGCCGCCCGCCCGCGCGTGCGCGCGTGTGGTGGTGCACAGTAGCACCATTGTCTCCACTATACACTAGTAATCCTTACACTTCACCGGTGGTGTATAGTAGGCCGCCTGAACGGGGGACATTATGGCCTCCCCCGCCCAAGCAAACGCGTACCGTCGGGGGACTGCCCGGCCAACGGGTCGGGGGTGTTGACAGGAACACCCCCCCTATAGAGATTTCTGAGCTTTTTTGGGCTGGGCACTAGGAGACATCGATTTTCTGAGGAGGTACTACCTTAGTTCACCATGCTACACGTGGAATTTTGACCTGATTTTTTGCGGGCAGGCTAAAAATAATGTGTAGATGGATTCCGCATAATTTCATAGACATTGGATAACGTTTGATTTTTTTTTTTTTTAATTTTCCGAGGAGGTTCTACCTCAGTTCACCATGCTACGCTCGGAATTTTGACCTGATTTTTTGCGCGCAGGCTAACAACAATGTGTAGATGGATTTTGCAAAATATCAGAGACATTGGATAACGTTTGATTTTTTGTTTTTTTTTTTAAATTTTCCGAGGAGGTACTACCTCAGTTCACTATGCTACACTTAGAATTTTGACCCGATTTTTTGTAGGCTGGCTAAGAACAATGTGTAGATGGATTCTACAAAATTACAGAAACATTGGATAACGTTTTGTATTTTTTTTTAAAAAAATTTTCCAAGAAGGTACTACCTCAGTTCACCATGCTACACTTGGAATTTTGTCCTGATTTTTTGCGGACAGGCTAAGAACAATGCGTAGATGGATTCTGCAAAATATCAGAGACATTGGATAACATTTGATTTTTTTTTTGAAATTTTTCGAGGTACTTCCTCAGTTCACCATGCTACACTTGGAATTTTGACCCGATTTTTTGTAGGCAAGCTAAGAACAATGTGTAGATGGATTCTGCAAAATATCAGAGACATTGGATAATATTTGATTTTTTTTTTTTAATTTTCCGAGGAGGTGCTACCTCAGTTCACCATGCTACACTTGGAATTTTGACCTGATTTTTTGCGGGCAGGCTAAGAATAATATGTAGATGGATTTTGCAAAATTTTCAGAGACATTAGATAACGTTTGATTTTTTTAAAAAAATTTTCAGAGGAGGTACTAACTCAGTTCACTATGCTACACTTTGAATTTTGACCTGATTTTTTGCGGGCAGGCTAAGAACAATGTGTAGATAGATTCTGCAAAATATCAGAGACATTTGATAACATTTGATTTTTTGTTTTTTTATTTTTTATTTTCCGAGGAGGTACTACCTCAGTTCACCATGCTACACTTGGAATTTTGATCCGATTTTTTGTAGATAGGCTAAGAACAACGTGTAGATGGATTCTGCAAAATTACAGAGACATTGGATAACGTATTGTATTTTTTTAAAAAAAAAAGTTTCCAAGAAGGTACTACCTCAGTTCACCAGCTACACTTGGAATTTTGACCTACTTTTTTGCGGGCAGGCTAAGAACAATGCGTAGATGGATTCTGCAAAATATCAGAGACATTGGATAACATTCGATTTTTTTATTTTTTTTTTATTTTCCGAGGTACTTCCTCAGTTCACCATGCTACACTTGGAATTTTGACCCGATTTTTTATAGGCAGGCTAAGAACAATGTGTTGATGGATTCTGTAATATTTCAGAGACATTGGATAACGTTTGATTTTTTTTTTAATTTTCCGAGGAGGTACTACCTCAGTTCACCATGCAACACTTGGAATTTTGACTTGGTTTTTTGCGGGCAGGCTAAGAACAATGTGTAGATGGATGCTGCAAAATATCAGAGACATTGGATAACGTTTGATTTTTTGTTTTTTTTTTTTAATTTTCCGAGGAGGTACTACCTTAGTTCACCATGCTACACTTGGAATTTTGAGCCGATTTTTTGTGCGCAGGCTAAGAACAGCGTGTAGATGGATTCTGTAAAATTACAGAGACATTGGATAACGTTTGATATTTTTTTTTAAAAAAAATTTTCCGTGGAGGTACTACCTCAGTTCACCATGCTACACTTGGAATTTTGACCTGATTTTTTACGGGCAGGCTAAGAACAATGTGTAGATGGAATCTCCAAAATATCAGAGATATTGGATAATGTTTGATTTTTTTTTTTCTGAGGTACTACCTCAGTTCACCATGCTACACTTGGAATTTTCACCCGATTTTTTGTAGGTAGTCTAAGAACAATGTGTAGATGGATTCTGTAAAATTTTAGAGACATTGGATAACGTTTGATTTTTTATTTCTTATTTTCCGAGGAGGTACTACCTTAGTTCACCATGCTACACTTGGAATTTTGATCCGATTTTTTGTCGATAGGCTAAGAACAACGTGTAGATGGATTCTTCAAAATTACAGAGACATTGGATAACGTTTTGTATTTTTTTTTTTAAAAAAGTTTCCAAGAAGGTACTACCTCAGTTCACCAGCTACACTTGGAATTTTGACCTACTTTTTTGCGGGCAGGCTAAGAACAATGCGTAGATGGATTCTGCAAAATATCAGAGACATTGGATAACATTCGAATTTTTTATTTTTTTTTAATTTTTCGAGGTACTTCCTCAGTTCACCATGCTACACTTGGAATTTTGACCCGATTTTTCGTAGGCAGGCTAAGAACAATGTGTTGATGGATTCTGCAAAATTTCAGAGACATTGGATAACGTTTGATTTTTTTTTTTAATTTTCCGAGGAGGTACTACCTCAGTTCACCATGCTACCCTTGGAATTTTGACCTGATTTTTTGCGGGCAGGCTAAGAATAATATGTAGATGGATTTTGCAAAATATCAGAGACATTGGATAACGTTTGATTTTTTTTTTATAAAATTTTCCGAGGTACTACCTCAGTTCACGATGCTATACTTAGAATTTTGACCCGATTTTTTGTAGGCACGCTAAGAACAATGTGTAGATGGATTCTGCAAAATTTCAGAGACATTGGATAACGTTTGTTATTGATTTTTTTTTTAATTTTCCGAGGAGGTACTACCTCAGTTCATCATGCTACACTTCGAATTTTGACCTGATTTTTTGCAGGCAGGCTAAGAACAATGTGTAGATGGATTCTGCACAATTTCGGAGACATTAGATAACATTTGATATATTTTTTTAAAATTTTTCAAATTCGGCACTTGGGGAATTTTTTTGAATTTTTTTTCGTCTGGGGCACGTGTCCTGATTGGTGGTCCGGGGACTTGGTATTTTTTTTCTCCGGGTTGTTGGGGGCCATCCGGGACTTGGAATCTCTTTCGACCGGAGCACTTGCCTGGTGGGGCGGTCCGGGGACTTGGGGAAATTTTTCTCCGTCACGGGGCATGCGGATTGTAATAACCGAGCTTTTTACAAATTTACTATTTCCTTTTTAGGGAATCGAAGTTTGTAATATGTATGTTTATGTGAAATGCTTGATTTGAATTATCAAAGCATTATTAAGTTATTGTAATGTTTTAAGACTCGGTAATGAGTTATCTATATGAATATGAAGCCTTTTGGTTAAAAAAGGGCGAAATTAGGGTTTACGATCCTATGTCGGTCAATGCCTGACCAAAATGATCTAAGATATGAGACCACTATAGAAAATCAAGCACATTATGTAAAGCAATAAGAATTAAGTAATTTTAAGTCCTAAGATGATTATAGATTTTTTAAGAAATTAAGAAAGTATTAAGAGGATGACTAAGCAAAAGATGGAAGGCAAGTGCCTCCACCTTAGCCGGCCACCTCATAAGAAATTGACATGTCATGCTTCTAGGCTTAGTGACTAAGCACACTAGCCTTGCTTTGTTGGCAACATGACCGGCCACTACATGGGTTCTATGAGCAAATATTTTGCTCTTGAGGACCAATATGCAATTTAGATATAACAAATTACCCTAAGTTATTGAGAGAATGACATGTGTACTTCTAACCTTGTTGAGTAAGCATTGTAGCCTTGCTTACTTGGCTAGCTAGATCAAGCAAAATTCTCCACATAGGCCGGCCACCACAAGAAAGGGACACATCATGCTCCTAGCCTAGATGAGCAAGCACCCTAACCTTGCTTGCTTGGCTAAGTGTGATCTTCCACATGGCACTATGACCGGCCACCTTGGTGGTTTTATGAGCAAAAATTGTGCTCTTAGGGACTTATAGGCAAATATGAAATAAGTGGTTCATTGAGAGCTTGACACCTCATATTTTTAGCTTTGCTTATTAAGCATTGTAGCCTTGCTTACTTGGCTATGTGTTGTGCTTCAACAACCAAAAATCTACCACATGGCTCCACATAGGCTCGGCCACCACAAGGAAAAGACACCTCATGCTACTAGCCTTGATGAGTAAGCCCTTAGCCTTGCTTACTTGGCTAGCTAAAGCAACCACATGGTGCCACATATGGCTGGTCACCATAAGGAAAGGACACCTCATGCTTCTAGCCTTGATGAGTCAACCCCTAGCCTTGCTCACTTGGCTAACTTGATCAAGCATGGCCGGCCACCACATAGGAGTTTTGAGCAAATATGTTGCTCTTAAGGATCAATATGTAAATTAGAAATAAGAATTTTACCAAAAATTTTAGAAGATGACAAGTGTTACATCTAGCTATGGTGAGTAAGCATACTAGCTTTTCTTACTAAGTTAAGTCTTGATTTTGAGTAAGCAAACTCCTCCATATGGTTCTAGAGGGTCGGCCACCTCTAGGGGCCTATGAGCAAAAATTTTGCTCTTCAAGGTTCTCATGCAATTTTAAGAAAATGAAGTGATTTTCACCTATAAATAGGTGAGGTTAAAGCACTTAGTGAATGTTTTAGTGAAAACCAAAATTTGACAGCCCATTCTCTAGTTTTCTACCCTTAGGAACTGAGCCAAAGGAAAGAAAAAAAGTGAGAGAAAGAAAGAGAAAGAGAGAGAGGCCGGATTTGTGTGAGGGAGTGTAGAGGAAAATCCTCAACCATAGTCTAGATCCATTTTCTTGGATCTTGAGGTAAGCCTCTTACTCTCTAGTTCTTTGATTAAGTTTTGGTTAAGATTCAAGTGTATTTTATGTTAGAAAATGTAAGAGCATAAGCTCACCTTATGGTTGTATGTATTAAGGTTTAGTAAGTGCTTGAATATGCTTGCTTAGGGTTTTAGTGGTCTCTAACTAAGATTTGATGTATGTTCATGTTAAATTGTTTTTGTAAGTGTGTGATTGTGTAAATGCTTACTGTATGTTTGCTTTATGCCATGCACATGCGTAAAGAAGATGTTTTATGATTAAGTATGCAAAATGGTGTAATATGTGCATTTAGGGTTTAAGAAAAACCCTGAAAACCCTAATTTGGTTTAGTTCACCATTTGGGTTGGCACAAAGATTTTATGAACGAAAAATGAATGATTGATAATGGAAACATTAGTTAACCCCCTGCATGCTTGATGTAAGCTCACGGTTTTAACCGTTTGAGGTAGTGTGCGCGTAATTTTACGTAAGAATCAACCGAAACGAAAACTGCCAGTTTCGGATTAAAACTGGACAGTGATCTGGAAACAAGATTTTGAGGCCCATAGAAGCCGAATTTGAGAAAAGTCAAAACTACAAAGTTGTAGAACATGGAAAATTCTAGGGGTATTATGGACAGTTTTTAAAAATAAGGCTCTAAAAGCCTTTGTTTTTATCAAAACCGAGCCTGGTCAAAACAGGCAAGTGTTTATGGTCAAGCAGGTTCAACAAGGAATATGGATAGGATAAAAGCAGAACTAAATTTTGAGTTAAACACAAAAGTTGTAGGATTCTTCGAGATATACAACTTTCATGTAGAAAATGTTTCCAAATTCGAAACAGATTTTAAAGAGAAATTGGTTTCCCGAGATAGTGTAGGGTTTGGATAATTCCTGCACTGAATTTATAGAATAGTGCATAAACAAGCTATTTTTACACATGCACTAACAACAGAAATTGTTGAATTAAGTTATTTAGAAACAAAGGTTATATGTTGAATCTTGGATTCAAGGTTACCAAATGGGAATACCATTTTGATGATATAAGTTTGTAATTAGGGTTACACATAAGTGTTGGTTGGATACCAACAATTAAATGTTATAGTACTAAGGGACGATTCTTATATTATGATTTTCTCTGGTAACAGGAAGGTAACCTGTTATTAGGTTTGGGCGGAACATCGAATTCAAGAATTAGCATAACCGGTAAGTACAACTCCGCCTACAGCATAGATAAAAGAATCGTTTTGACTGCTTGTATGTTTTCAAGCTCATGCATACATGTTGAAGTGCATATGATTTATGCTTTATTATTGTGGCATCATGATATATTCACTAATGATAAATCACAGGGTAAGAATAAGAACCCAGTTTTAAGTAAGAAACTGTTTATAAGTATGAGATGTTTTCAAGTATGAAATATGTTTTAAAGTGTAATATCCAAAAATTTTCACGAACTCATGATTTTCTTGTATATAAGAAATCTAAAGTTTGTACTATGTATTTATGTGCAATTGTATGAAAATTATGAATACCAATACAAAATTCATAATTTTATCAGTATAAGGTTGAGTTCTCGGTAAATTAATTTCGAGACTCCCTAATAAGTCCTTTCAAAGGAAAATGCACGACCAAATTTCATGAATTCATGATGATCAAAGTTTTGACCGAAACAAGTCAAAGGTTGACCAGAGTGGTCAAACCTAAGACGATACTATTATACGATAAAGCAGTATGGGAAATATACTGCGGAAACCGTCTTTACGGGCAAGATAGTATAATTAAGTTTTAAAACCACCATAGAAAAATCAAGCACCTAAAATAGGATATTAAAGACCAAATGGCTTTAAATAAAAAGAAAAATTTTTATACAGTCCAACTATACACAGATAAATTTTGGACTGCAGTCAAGCAAAACAGTACTGAATTGTACTGTGTATTAGTGAACACAGTATTAGATTTATCTGTGTTAGCATAAAAATGGATTGCATATTGAAGAAAAAGCCAAACAAGGCTTTAGGAGGATGACATCATCTTATTTGGATTTATGACATCATAATTCCATGAACCAAGCCTTTAAAGACAAGTGTCTTGTTCTAGAAACTTCTTTCTTGTTCTCCAAGACTCATGGCCGGCCACCTATGCACCCTTGGTGTGCAAATCCTTGCTTCTTCAAGGACCATTTTGCAATTTCAAAGAGTTCTTCTTCACCTATAAATAGGTGAACCCATAATTCAAAAAATTAGAAAACCTAAGCTAAACTATGCCCAATTTTTCCCTCACCAAATCCAAACTTGAGAGGCCAAGAGAGAAGAGAGAAAAATCAAAACCCAAGAGGGGGAGAGCATAGGAGGTGGTCGGATTTCACCTAGAGCCAAGGAAAAAGTTTGAAAAAAAAAAATTGGAACCCATTCTAGGCCAAGTGGCCGGTTGTGGGAAAGCAAGAAAGGGGAAGAGAAAAGTGAAGAAGGAAAGTGTGGAGAGTGGCCGGATTTGGTAGGATCAACCACCAAGCGAGGCCAAATTTTCGGTACCCATTTTGAGGTTGAAAACCGAGTGGGAGGAGAACAAGGAGGAAGGAAAAAGTTGACCCTAAAACCAAGCCCTAACCTTTGAGTGATCAAGGTAATTTTCCCTAGATCTCAAACTTTTTAAATTGAGCTTTAAATTTGGCAATTTAAGTGTATTTCCAAGCAAGAGATGTAAGAGCATAAGCTCAATTTACTTATTGCCCTAGACTAGTTTAGGTGTGGTGCTTGATTAGGTATTAAGGGTGGTTTGGTTTAATGGCTTTGATTGGTTATGTTTATGCTTGTTTGAATGGTTATGTTTATGCTTGTTTGAATGTTAGGATGCATGCTAGATGGATGATGAATTGTATGTCCCCTGTTTTATGTGCAAGCCGGTTCTAGAATTGCATGCTAGGTTGTTGGTTTCGGTTATGGAATGGTGAGACAACCTAGAACCATGCAAACCTAGGCTAGGACAGTTCGGTTTTTGGTTTGCATGGGCGCGTTTGAGTAGCATGATTGTTAATGTGGGACGTTAGAAAACGCTGCATGTATGCTATCTAGGCTCCCGCGTATTCGGTTGAGTTAGATTTGCGACAATAAGACGTAAAACGAATTTAAGAATGAAAACTGCCAGTTCGGGTACAAACTGGCCAGTTTTCTGGAAAGTGAAATTTGAGGCCTTTAGAGGCCGAATTGGGAAAAACGTAAAACATGAAAGTTGTAGAGAAGGGATTTTCCTAGAGGACAGCTGGACAGTTTTTGAAAATAAGGCTCCAAAGGCCTTCGTTTTTGCAAAAATCCGAGCCTGACCGTGCCCAGGATTTATGCACGGCCAGGTGAGTTCAAACGGTAATATGAACATGTTAGATTCCGAATTAAATTTTTCGTAAAACACGAAAGTTTTAGGATTTTTTAAGAGATAAAACTTTCATGAAGACAACTTTCTCAAATTCAAATTGGATTTTTAAACTGACACGGATTTCTAAAGACTGTGCCGAGAATAGGAAATTCCTGCACAGGATTTTCTAAAACAATGCAGAAAAACTATATTTTTGCACCAACACAAATGTTTTGACTGTGAAAACTGTTCCAATGGCAGTTTTCAGCCTTTAATGATTTTTATAGAGTCACACTTTAAAAACCACGAATTTTCAAGTTAAACAAAAGATTGTTGTCAAATTTTCCAAATTTGGAAATTAGGTTTTTAAAAGTCAAAGTATAGTAACAAGAGGTTGACGGATGATAACCGGGAAGGATACCCAAGTTACTAGGCTTGGTCCAAAGCCAAGTTTGACCATAAAATATTGACCATCTCAAGGGTTACCTCATGTAACCTAATGAGTTATCATGTGTATAATTGGGGGACATATAACTAAGATTGTGTATGAATGTTGGAAAAGTTACCAACATTTTATTGGATCCTTATCCTATGTTCTTTTTAATAGCAGGAAGTAACCTACAGTTGCGATCTGGGTTGAAGCAACAAAACCAGAAACCTAGCATATCAGGCAAGTATCAAACCTCACCTACAGTATGAAAATAGTAAATACTATTTTCATATATGCTATGTTAAGCTATGCTATTTACACTATATGTTTAAGTATACATGCTATGTTGTGTTATGATATGCGATGATATGCTACGACATGTTACATGTTATGCCATGTTATAAGAATGTCATGTTAACAAAAATGCCATGTTTTCTAAAATGTCATGGTTTCAAAAATGCCACGTTTACAAAAATGTCATGGTTTTAGAAATGCCATGTTTTCAAGAATGCCATGCTATAGCAAGTGTTAAGTTTGATATGACATAGTGACATCATGAGGCATGTTCACTAATGTTAAATCACATGGTAAGATAAATCAAGTAAGGTGTCGTACCAACCTCCCGTGATCGTGGAGGCTACATGATTCGGTTGTGACATTTACCTTCCGTGATCGTGAAGGGTCAAGTTATAATTCCCAGAACTGTTAGGGCCTTGCAAACCCTAGCTTTGTCTGGAGGCTGCGCGCTTTTGGTACGTACACTATGGGCCCACATGTTGAGACAAGATAATAAATTAAAGATTGAGTCAATAATGAAGCATAAGATTTTCAATCAATCATAAATGATTCATGCATAAGCTACATGATGATTGGCATATTTTAAGATGTTTAAATTATTTTGTGAGATTACGTTTTATACTTGCTGGGCGAAAGCTCACTCTTATATTCATACTGTAGGTAAGAAGCCTGCAGTTTAAGTGGTGGGCTATGCAGACGATGCGGCGGGTGAAGGGCGGTGTGGGATACCACTACGCAAAATTTTCCGCAACCGCTTTTGAGTTAAAATAGATATATTTCAAAAGTAAATTATGTTGTGCAGTATGTATGAAGTTTAAAGACTTGAGATTATACTTTCAGTATGGTATGTATGCATGACAAGTTTTTCTCTACTAAATAACTTATGTGAATATGTTTTAAAAAAAAATAAATAAATAATTTGTCTCAAATTTTCAAGTAAAGAACAAGTATGTATAGTGTCGACCTGGCTTGGGAAGTCGGGGCGTCACATAAAGTAAGAACAAGTTTTCAAGTATGATGACAAGCAAGTTTTCTCGTGTTGTACCGACCTGCACTAGGACAGGTTTGGTCCATGGTTTGAGTTGGACAGGGCTGGCCGCCCCAACCACTCCATGGCTGCTCGCCACGGTACGTACACTTATGTTATGTAAGGGCCCTAAAATTATGTTGAGATAAGACAGCATAATGAAAGCATAAGAAATTCATGCATTACGTTTTATGAAATGTTTTGCGGATTAATAGTTGTACTTGCTGAGCGAAAGCTCATAACTTACGTTTATGCTGTAGGTAAGCAACCTATTGGCAATATTTGATACAAGATTGTGGAGCATGGCAAGGCAAGGTTGTGAAACCGTGGAATGGGAACCGCTACGCGTATTGTTATATTATATGTATACTCTGAAATATGTTGTAATAAGTTTTAATGTTTCAGTACTGAAGCAAGTAAGTATATGTGTATACACATATGTATATAAGTAGGGGATGAAATAGTTTTGAGTTTCAAGTTGTTTTCAAAAAAAAAATTTAATTTAGTCCCTTTTTCCGCAAGTTATGTTATTAAGTAAGTAAGTATGTATGGTAATGGCCTACGTAAGGTGGGGCGTTACACGGATGGGCCGTAGCAGCCTCAGCCCCAATTTTGCGAGAGAAGATGGGCGTGGGGAGGGGAGGGACGAATCGAAGCGACATAAGGCTGCCCCTCTTACTGCCCTTACTAAAAAGGGGAAGAAATTTGAATGACACAAAAGTACGAAGAAGGATTCCAAGAGCTTAAGAAGTGTAAGAACCCGAAATTTCGATGAACTTATGATTTCCTTAGAAATAAGGAAAATCTAAGATTTTATTATGTATGTCGATATAAAGCTCATGATCTGAGTAAATATCGGTACAAGTTTGAGTTCTCGGTTAATTAGCTACGAGACTCAACGATGGATTACTTAGCCTAGTATAAGGCATTTTAAGGAAAATGGCGTGATGAAATTTCATGATTCCATGTTGGTCAAAGTTTGACGAAGAAAGTCAAAGTTGACCAAAAAGTCAAGGGTTGATCAAGAACAGTCAAAGGTATGACTATACAGTAATGGGATAAGCAGTATGAGAAATATACTGCGAAAATTATCTTTTTGGACAAGATAGCGGGAATAAGCTAAGAGACCACCATAGAAAAATCAAGCACACTAAGTTGGATATCAAAGTCCTAATGACTTTCAGAAATAAGAAGAAAATTTTTACAGTTCATTTTTACGCAGATAAATTTTGGACTGTAGTCAAGTATAACAGTACTGAATTATACTGTGTATTAGTGAACACAGTATTAGAAATATCTGTGTAGCGGAAAAATGGACTGAATATTGAGGAAAAGCCAAACAGGGCTTAATGTGGATGACATCATCCTATCCTCAATTTATGACATCATAATTGGATTAAATAAGCTTGGAAAGAAAGCAAGGAATGCTCTAGAAGAAATGACATGGCCGGCCACCTCAGGGGCAAAAATGCCAAAATTTTATCTTTAGGGGTTAAAGTACAAATTTTGGAAAATTGATGATGTAAGCGAAGTGATGTCATCAAGATGATGTCATCAAGGTGAGATAAGCTTGGCTTGATCTCCAAGTTAGGGACCGGCCACCTAGAGGGCATAAATGCAAGAATTTTAACTTTTGGGGCCAAAGTGCAAATTTTGGAAATTTGGTGATGTAAGCACATGATGTCATCAAGATGATGTCATCATGATGAGGTAAGCAAAAATTGGGCTCCAAGGCATGCAATGGCCGGCCAACACTTGTAGGGGTCAAAGTGCAAATATTTTTGCTTCAAGGACTAAAGTGCAATTTTGAAAAAGTAATTAAATCCAAATTCAAGGACTTTTTAGCAATTTTGAAAGTTCAAAATCAGCTATAAATAGGGGTGAAGGGGGGGCGGATTTTGAGGGGAAAAATTGGGAAAAACAAGCCAAACTATGGCAAAATTTTTCCATATCCATTTTCTCTCTAAAACCGACCCTAGGAAGAGAAAAAAAATTGGTCGGCTGGATTTTTGGTAATGGCCAGACCTTGTGTGAGTGTGTGAGGCTCAATTTAATTGGCCAAAATTTTTGGAACCCCAATTGGAGGGGAGGCCGGTTGTGTGGAGCCAAGGAAAAAAGGGAGAGAAAAGTTGGAACCAATCAAGCCAACCTCTTGGATTGATCTAGGTAAATCTCTAAAACCCTTAAGTTTTTCTATTGAGCTTGAAACTAGATACTCATGTGGTTGTTTTTCATGAGGAATGGCCGAAAATTGGAACCCATTTGGGGGAGGACAATCGGCTGCAATGGCAGCCAAGGGGGAGTGAGGAAAAAGTTGGAATCCAAGTTTGTGAACCAACATCCAAGCTCTAGAGGTAAACCCTTGGCCCTAAACCTTTTTAATTTGAGCTTAAATTTGGGAAATTTAAGTGTATTTCCATGTTTGGGATGTAAGAGCATAAGCTCATTTTCTTATGCCATGCAATAAGTTTTGTGCTTGATTATGTGCTTGATTAGGGTGCTAAGGTCTCAATTATGGTTATGGTGCATGAGTTGCTAATTATGCTTGCATGATTATTAGGGTTTCATGCATGCACATAAGGTGTTTGATATATGTCCCCAATATGCCTAAGAAGTTATAGGTCATGCATGTTTATGTTTAAGCTAGATTAGAAGCTTGATTGATGAATGGTGATGCAAATCAAATGTTTTGCAAAACCTTGGTTTGGTGCAAGAACACCCAAGGGTTTTGCTTTGCATGAAAATGTTTGAATTATGCATGGATGTATGTTTTACGTTAGAAAGCGCTGCATGACTGATATTAAGCTCCCGAAGTGGTCGGTCGAGTTAGAATCCGCGAAATAGGACGTAAACCGGACTTAACAACCGAAACTGCCAATTCGGATTCCAAACTGGCCAGTTTCGGGAAAGTGGAAATTTAAGACCTTTAGAGGCCGAATTGGGTGAAACGTAAAACACAAAAGTTGTTCGGAAGAGTTTTTCCTAGGGGACAACGCGGACGGTTTCTCAAAATGAGGCTCCAATGGCCTCCAGTTCTATAAAAATCCGAGACTAGTCTGCCCAGACCTAGTCTACACGTCCAGCAAGTTCAAATTAAAACTGACAAGAATACAAGTAGAACTGGATTTTTCTCAAAACACGAAAGTTTTAGGATTTTTCGAGAGCTACAACTTTCGTGAAGACAACTTTTTCAAACTCGGAATGGATCTTTAAACTGACACGGTTTTATAAAGACTGTGCAGGGAACAGGAGATTCCTGCACAGGATTTTCTAAAAACAGTTCGGAAAAATTGTATCTTTCCCCAAAACCACTGTTTTGACTAGGGAAACTGTTCCAAAGGCAGTTTCCAGCCCTAAATGATTTTACAAGAACCTATTTCAAAAACATGAATTTTATGAGTTAAGTAAAAGATTTTTTGAGGTTAATTTACCCAAGTTTCCAAAGAAATGGAAAATAGATTTATAAACTAAAATTGGGTAAGCAAGATGATTACGGGTAATAACCGGAAGTGATACCCGAGTTACTGGACGGGGTCCAAAGCCCAAGGTTGACTTAGGATAATTGAACTAAGTTTGATTACCTCAAGGGTTACTCAAGGTAACCCAACAAGGTGTTAAGATTGGGTTTGGATCTAAACTCAAAAGATTATGGATAGATAACCAAGCATAGGCCAAGGTTAGGATGATAACCTAACCCTATTCATGTACGATTGGGATTAATACCCAAGGTTACCTTATGTAACCAAGTAAGCTATCATGAGTATAGGGGGGACATATAACTAAGATTATGAATGGGTGTTGGTTAGGTTAGGTCACCAGCATCTTAAGGTTATAATTATGAAATCTTATGCTATATCCTTTGACATAACAGGAGATAGCCATTAGCCTGTTATTATGCCTCATCTTGGAGTCGCACAAAATAGGACACAGCTAACCAAGTAAGTACAACTCCGCCTACAGCATAGGCCCTTTGTTGTTACTTGCCTAATATGTTATAGGTTATGGTATGTTATGGTATGTTATATGTTATGTTATGTTATGGTATGTTATGGCATGTTATGGTATGGTATGTATGGTATGTCATGGTATATTATGAATGAGGTTATGTCATGTTTTATGTTTTAATATATTGACATCATGAGGCATGATCACTAATAATGAATCACATGGTAAGAACAAGACAAGTAAGATGTTGTGTCGTACCGACTTGCCACGAGGGCGGGTTTAGATGGTGTGTTTCATGGTTTGAGTTGGATTGGACTGGCTACCTAAACTACTCCGTGTTAAACTTTGTGTTTCATGGTTTGAGTTAAAACGGACTGCCGCCTTCAACCATTCCTTGGCTATGTACCACGGTACGAGCACACATGATAAGTAAAAGAATAGAACTAAGCTAAGTTATGAATCCATATTTGATTCATAAGAGGTCATAATTGGTTCATGCATAATGATATGTGTTTTCGTCGCGGATGTAACAGTTGTACTTGCTGAGCGAAAGCTCACGTCTTACGTCTATGCTGTAGGTAAGCAACCTGCCAGCAATCTCTGATGCAATACTGTGGAAGGCTGGTGCTGCGGACTGTGAAATGTGGGATGGACACTGCCACGGATTTTAAAAAAAGTATACTCTATAAAATATGTTGTAATGAAAAAGGGTTTTCATATTTTCATGATGTTTTAAATATGAATGACAAAGTTTATGTATGTATGGCAAGCAAGTTGCCTCTTGTGGTACCAATCCGCATTAAGTCGGGTTTGGTCTACAATTTGATTTCGATGGCCTTCAAGGAGGGTTTGCAAGTTGGTACTCGAGTAAGTACCTATCAGTAAGTATGAGTTTGAGGATGAAGTTCAAGTTGAAAGTTTTAAAATAAAGTTTAAAAGAAAAAAAAAATTTTCCCCCAAATTTTCCGTAAGTTTAAGTTCAGTATGTAAGTAAGGTGACGACCCGGCGTGGGAAGTCGGGGCGTTACAGTTTGGTATCAGAGCAGAGTTCCTGCCATCCAATTTCACAGTTCTGCTGCCAGCACCACAGTTTTGTAAGTTTGTTGTCTTACTTTGTTTTATAAGATTTTTATAATGGCATGTACCTGGTGTTAAATTTGGCTCGGATTAAAGAGGACCACGAGGCTCCGTAGACATTCCGAGGAATGGAGGAGAAGCTTCGCATCATCAATAAGACTCAAGGAGTGGATGCACGATATGGAGACCCTCCTCAGATTATGTCATGCAGGGACGTATCTTCAGGATATGCTTGCTAGTCGAGCCGACGTATAGTCAAGGAAGCTCGTGCAAGGAGCCTTGGCCAAAAGGACCTTGAGAGGAGATTCCTAAATGGATTTCTTGACGACAGCAAGGATCGCCCATGTATTACCACGATATCAAGATGTACTAGGATATGTACATGAGACGATACGTCAGCTATGTTACAGCTTGGCGTGCTTATCCAGATGAGTCTAGAGGCTATGATTGCTAGTAGATCAGAGTTGCGCAGCGAAAGCGTGGAGGATAAGCTAAGCTTACGATATGATATGATGAGATCGTGAGGAATCTCTAGTATGATATGATAAGTTACGATGATTCTATGATATGATATGCTAAGATATGAATGAAAGAATAGGTATTAGACATGTCGAGGATTAGCATTAGAATCTAGAAGATGGTTCGTTGCATGTACGACTGAAACAAATTTCGCAAGAGCCTAATCTTGCAACTGTAATGGCTAAGTTGCAATGATAATTACTAGAGCAGCAATAAGAAATGAATAGGCTTCGAGATTAGATAGCCTATCGCCTTACCGTAGTAGGGTGATAATTAGAAAATTTTCATTCCAAGAAATACGATTGATGGCTATAAGTTTGACGATGCAAGTGATGATACGATTCCCCAGTAAGGGAAATTAAGTAATGTTGGGGAATTTTAGATATTCCTAAGAATTATGATTATGTACTTGTGCTATCAAGGAAATGTTAGAAGCAATGAAAGGAGCTTTTATTATCTAGCAAGTGGCTAGTTGATTTAGGTATGCTTGTCATTGCATCACTTGAACGATATTATGATTTTCCAAGATTGGCTTTGAAAGAATTCAAATAAAATATTTTTATAAAAGATCTTATGTTTAATAAACCCCCTCATTTTATGTAAGACGGCCGAATCCTTGAGGAGGAAATTCCAAGATAGGGGCTGTCATTAAAAGTAAAGGTTCCAAGATAGGAGCCATAGGCCAAATCCTTGAGGAAGCAAGTTCCAAGATGGGGGCCATAGGCCGAATCCTTGAGGGATGAGTTCCAAGAATGGGACAAGTTCCAAGAAAGGGGCCATTATGAAGAGTAAAGGGTTCTGATAATATAAAATCAAGTTTCAAGAAAGGAACTATTTTCAGAAAGTGTACTGAATATATGATACGATATGCTTTCCAAGTATGGAAAATTATGTAATACAATAAACTTTTCAAGAATGAAAAAGATATATGATAAGATATGTTTTTTAAACATAGCAAGTTATATGATATACTTGCTCAGTTTTTATGTAAATAGTTCTTGTGATGCAATATGAATGGACAATATGTATGAAAGTAAGAAAGTAAGAATGTATGCAAGTATGTATGAATGTATGTAAGTATGATGATAAGATATGAAAGTAAGATTATGGTTATATACAAGAGATATGATCCCATTAAAGTGTTAGAATGGGAACGAACCATTATGGATTGATAGTGGATTTGAAGAAGAGTTACCTAGAAGTAACTGAATTTTCGAGGACGAAAATTTTTTAAGGAGGGTAGAATGTAAGAACCCGAAATTTCGATGAACTTATGATTTCCTTAGAAATAAGGAAAATCTAAGATTTTATTATGTATGTCGATATAAAGCTCATGATCTGAGTAAATATCGGTACAAGTTTGAGTTCTCGGTTAATTAGCTACGAGACTCAACGATGGATTACTTAGCCTAGTATAAGGCATTTTAAGGAAAATGGCGTGATGAAATTTCATGATTCCATGTTGGTCAAAGTTTGACGAAGAAAGTCAAAGTTGACCAAAAAGTCAAGGGTTGATCAAGAACAGTCAAAGGTATGACTATACAGTAATGGGATAAGCAGTATGAGAAATATACTGCGAAAATTATCTTTTTGGACAAGATAGCGGGAATAAGCTAAGAGACCACCATAGAAAAATCAAGCACACTAAGTTGGATATCAAAGTCCTAATGACTTTCAGAAATAAGAAGAAAATTTTTACAGTTCATTTTTACGCAGATAAATTTTGGACTGTAGTCAAGTATAACAGTACTGAATTATACTGTGTATTAGTGAACACAGTATTAGAAATATCTGTGTAGCGGAAAAATGGACTGAATATTGAGGAAAAGCCAAACAGGGCTTAATGTGGATGACATCATCCTATCCTCAATTTATGACATCATAATTGGATTAAATAAGCTTGGAAAGAAAGCAAGGAATGCTCTAGAAGAAATGACATGGCCGGCCACCTCAGGGGCAAAAATGCCAAAATTTTATCTTTAGGGGTTAAAGTACAAATTTTGGAAAATTGATGATGTAAGCGAAGTGATGTCATCAAGATGATGTCATCAAGGTGAGATAAGCTTGGCTTGATCTCCAAGTTAGGGACCGGCCACCTAGAGGGCATAAATGCAAGAATTTTAACTTTTGGGGCCAAAGTGCAAATTTTGGAAATTTGGTGATGTAAGCACATGATGTCATCAAGATGATGTCATCATGATGAGGTAAGCAAAAATTGGGCTCCAAGGCATGCAATGGCCGGCCAACACTTGTAGGGGTCAAAGTGTAAATATTTTTGCTTCAAGGACTAAAGTGCAATTTTGAAAAAGTAATTAAATCCAAATTCAAGGACTTTTTAGCAATTTTGAAAGTTCAAAATCAGCTATAAATAGGGGTGAAGGGGGGGCGGATTTTGAGGGGAAAAATTGGGAAAAACAAGCCAAACTATGGCAAAATTTTTCCATATCCATTTTCTCTCTAAAACCGACCCTAGGAAGAGAAAAAAAATTGGTCGGCTGGATTTTTGGTAATGGCCAGACCTTGTGTGAGTGTGTGAGGCTCAATTTAATTGGCCAAAATTTTTGGAACCCCAATTGGAGGGGAGGCCGGTTGTGTGGAGCCAAGGAAAAAAGGGAGAGAAAAGTTGGAACCAATCAAGCCAACCTCTTGGATTGATCTAGGTAAATCTCTAAAACCCTTAAGTTTTTCTATTGAGCTTGAAACTAGATACTCATGTGGTTGTTTTTCATGAGGAATGGCCGAAAATTGGAACCCATTTGGGGGAGGACAATCGGCTGCAATGGCAGCCAAGGGGGAGTGAGGAAAAAGTTGGAATCCAAGTTTGTGAACCAACATCCAAGCTCTAGAGGTAAACCCTTGGCCCTAAACCTTTTTAATTTGAGCTTAAATTTGGGAAATTTAAGTGTATTTCCATGTTTGGGATGTAAGAGCATAAGCTCATTTTCTTATGCCATGCAATAAGTTTTGTGCTTGATTATGTGCTTGATTAGGGTGCTAAGGTCTCAATTATGGTTATGGTGCATGAGTTGCTAATTATGCTTGCATGATTATTAGGGTTTCATGCATGCACATAAGGTGTTTGATATATGTCCCCAATATGCCTAAGAAGTTATAGGTCATGCATGTTTATGTTTAAGCTAGATTAGAAGCTTGATTGATGAATGGTGATGCAAATCAAATGTTTTGCAAAACCTTGGTTTGGTGCAAGAACACCCAAGGGTTTTGCTTTGCATGAAAATGTTTGAATTATGCATGGATGTATGTTTTACGTTAGAAAGTGCTGCATGACTGATATTAAGCTCCCGAAGTGGTCGGTCGAGTTAGAATCCGCGAAATAGGACGTAAACCGGACTTAACAACCGAAACTGCCAATTCGGATTCCAAACTGGCCAGTTTCGGGAAAGTGGAAATTTAAGACCTTTAGAGGCCGAATTGGGTGAAACGTAAAACACAAAAGTTGTTCGGAAGAGTTTTTCCTAGGGGACAACGCGGACGGTTTCTCAAAATGAGGCTCCAATGGCCTCCAGTTCTATAAAAATCCGAGACTAGTCTGCCCAGACCTAGTCTACACGTCCAGCAAGTTCAAATTAAAACTGACAAGAATACAAGTAGAACTGGATTTTTCTCAAAACACGAAAGTTTTAGGATTTTTCGAGAGCTACAACTTTCGTGAAGACAACTTTTTCAAACTCGGAATGGATCTTTAAACTGACACGGTTTTATAAAGACTGTGCAGGGAACAGGAGATTCCTGCACAGGATTTTCTAAAAACAGTTCGGAAAAATTGTATCTTTCCCCAAAACCACTGTTTTGACTAGGGAAACTGTTCCAAAGGCAGTTTCCAGCCCTAAATGATTTTACAAGAACCTATTTCAAAAACATGAATTTTATGAGTTAAGTAAAAGATTTTTTGAGGTTAATTTACCCAAGTTTCCAAAGAAATGGAAAATAGATTTATAAACTAAAATTGGGTAAGCAAGATGATTACGGGTAATAACCGGAAGTGATACCCGAGTTACTGGACGGGGTCCAAAGCCCAAGGTTGACTTAGGATAATTGAACTAAGTTTGATTACCTCAAGGGTTACTCAAGGTAACCCAACAAGGTGTTAAGATTGGGTTTGGATCTAAACTCAAAAGATTATGGATAGATAACCAAGCATAGGCCAAGGTTAGGATGATAACCTAACCCTATTCATGTACGATTGGGATTAATACCCAAGGTTACCTTATGTAACCAAGTAAGCTATCATGAGTATAGGGGGGACATATAACTAAGATTATGAATGGGTGTTGGTTAGGTTAGGTCACCAGCATCTTAAGGTTATAATTATGAAATCTTATGCTATATCCTTTGACATAACAGGAGATAGCCATTAGCCTGTTATTATGCCTCATCTTGGAGTCGCACAAAATAGGACACAGCTAACCAAGTAAGTACAACTCCGCCTACAGCATAGGCCCTTTGTTGTTACTTGCCTAATATGTTATAGGTTATGGTATGTTATGGTATGTTATATGTTATGTTATGTTATGGTATGTTATGGCATGTTATGGTATGGTATGTATGGTATGTCATGGTATATTATGAATGAGGTTATGTCATGTTTTATGTTTTAATATATTGACATCATGAGGCATGATCACTAATAATGAATCACATGGTAAGAACAAGACAAGTAAGATGTTGTGTCGTACCGACTTGCCACGAGGGCGGGTTTAGATGGTGTGTTTCATGGTTTGAGTTGGATTGGACTGGCTACCTAAACTACTCCGTGTTAAACTTTGTGTTTCATGGTTTGAGTTAAAACGGACTGCCGCCTTCAACCATTCCTTGGCTATGTACCACGGTACGAGCACACATGATAAGTAAAAGAATAGAACTAAGCTAAGTTATGAATCCATATTTGATTCATAAGAGGTCATAATTGGTTCATGCATAATGATATGTGTTTTCGTCGCGGATGTAACAGTTGTACTTGCTGAGCGAAAGCTCACGTCTTACGTCTATGCTGTAGGTAAGCAACCTGCCAGCAATCTCTGATGCAATACTGTGGAAGGCTGGTGCTGCGGACTGTGAAATGTGGGATGGACACTGCCACGGATTTTAAAAAAAGTATACTCTATAAAATATGTTGTAATGAAAAAGGGTTTTCATATTTTCATGATGTTTTAAATATGAATGACAAAGTTTATGTATGTATGGCAAGCAAGTTGCCTCTTGTGGTACCAATCCGCATTAAGTCGGGTTTGGTCTACAATTTGATTTCGATGGCCTTCAAGGAGGGTTTGCAAGTTGGTACTCGAGTAAGTACCTATCAGTAAGTATGAGTTTGAGGATGAAGTTCAAGTTGAAAGTTTTAAAATAAAGTTTAAAAGAAAAAAAAAATTTTCCCCCAAATTTTCCGTAAGTTTAAGTTCAGTATGTAAGTAAGGTGACGACCCGGCGTGGGAAGTCGGGGCGTTACAAGAAGAGACTTACAAGTGCACCAGTATTAATAATTCTCGACATGGATGAAGGTAATTTTGTAATTTATAGTGACGCCTCTAAAACTGGACTTGGGGTTGTCCTGATGCAAAAAGGAAAGGTGGTTGCCTATGCCTCACGACAATTGAAGGATCATGAAAGGAATTATCCAACGCATGATTTAGAGCTCGCAGCGGTAGTTTTCGCACTAAAGATCTGGAGACACTATTTGTAGGGAATAGATGCGAAATCTAAACCGACCGTCAAAGTCTCAAGTATATCTTTACATAGAAAGAGCTAAACATGAGACAGCGAAGATGGTTAGAACTCGTGAAGGACTACGATTGTGAGATCCTCTATCACCCTGGAAAGGCAAACAGGGTAGCAGATGCTTTAAGTAGAAAATCAGCCGGTATGCTGATGTCTATTGGAACACTACCCAAGCCACTTCAAAGGGAAATTTCTGACTTCAACATGGAGATGACAACTGGAAAGCTGTCTGTTCTGACTCTTTAGTCTGATCTCCTAGAATCCATCAAGATTCATCAAGGGAAGGATTCCTTTCTACTAAAAGTGCAACTTTTCAGTGGAAAGAATAAGGAATTCAAGACCTCTACGGATGGGGTAATTTATTTCAAAGAAAGGATTTGTGTTCCTGATTTTGAATTTCTTAAGAAACAGATTATGTCGGAAGCACATATGATGTCATACTCGGTACATCCCGGAGCTTCCAAGATGTACAAGGATCTTAAGGAGAATTATTGGTGGCCAAAAATGAAGAACGAGATAGTAGAATTCGTGTCAAAATGCCTAACTTGTCAAAAAGTTAAGGCTGAACACCAACTGCCAGGCCGTGATCTTCAGAAAATTGAGTTTCCTGAATGGAAATGGGAGCAAACTACGATAGATTTCGTAGTAGGATTACCCAGGACTACATGTGGGAATGATACGATTTGGGTTATTGTCGATAGATTAACCAAATCAGCCCACTTTATTGTCATCAAAGCCACTTTTTCGGTAGAAAGGCTTGCTGAAATTTATGTATCTCAGATCGTTAAGCTGTATGGAGTGCCAAAATCGATCATTTCGGATCGTGATGGACGTTTCACCACTCGATTTTGGACAAGTGTTCACACCGGAAGACATGTTAAGATCATGTGTTTTGAATTTTAAAGGAAATTGGGATCAGAAGCTGCCTTTGATCGAATTTTCTTATAATAATAGTTATCACGCCTCAATTGGTATGGCTCCATTTGAAGTGTTGCATGGAAGGAAATGTCGATCTCCTATTCATTGGCAGGAAGTTGGGCAGAAACAACTTCAAACCACGGATTTCATCAAGAAAATCTCTGAGGACATCAAGATGATCAAACAGAGACTCGACGTAGCTTTTAGTCGACAGAAAAGTTATGCCGACAAATGTCAAAGGCCCTTGGAGTTCCAAGTTGGAGATTCAGTTTTCATAAATATTGCTCCTATGAAGGGAATAATGAGGTTTGGTAAAAAGGGGAAGCTTAGTCCAAGATATACTGGACCATTTGAAATCCTTGAAAGGATTGGAAAAGTAGCCTATAAGCTTGCCTTGCCACCAGAATTGGCTTCTGTGCATGATGTTTTTCACGTCTCAATACTAAAGAAATATGTATCCGACCCTTCCTATGTGCTAAGTCAAGAACCAGTTAAAGTCCAAACTGACTTGACATATGAAGAAAAGCCAGTCCGGATTCTGGACCGGGAAGAAAAAGTTTTAAGAAACAAAACCATTCCTATGGTTAAAGTGTTATGGCGAAATCATAAGGTTGAAGAAGCAACGTGGGAATTAGAAGAGGATATGAGAAAGAACTACCCTAACTTGTTTTAATTTTCGGGGACGAAAATTTTTAAGGGGGGTAGATTGTAATAACCAACGTTTTATGAAATTACGATTTCCTTTTTAAGGAATTTAAGTTGTACTATATAAGTATTTACGAAATGCATGATCTGATTTTATCAGATTTTATGTGAGTCCTTATAGCTTTATAAGACTCAATAATAGATTGTTTAGCCAAGCATAAGGCCTTTTGAGCAAAAAGGTAGAATAAAAATTTATGATTTTATTTTGATCAAAGTTTGACCAGAAAAGTCAAAGGTATGAATATGACGGTACTGCAATATAGGAAGCAGTATAAGAATTATACTGCGAAAAACCGTCACCACAGATAAAATAGTAAGAATAAGGTTCAAGACCGCTATAGGAAAATCAAGCACATTATTAAGGACAATAAGAGTTAAGTAGCTTTAAGTCATAAGAAAAATTTATACGCAGTCCAATTATACGCAGATGAATTCTAGACTGCAGTCCAACATGACAGTACTATTATTAGTAAAAACAGTATTTGTAATATCTGCATTAATATGAAAATGGACTGTATTTTAGGAAGAAAGCCAAACAAGGCCCAAATGGGAGGACACCTCATCTTTGGATAATTACATAATTTATGGATTTTTAGAAAATTAAGAAAGAATTAGATACTTGGCCTCCAAGGCATCCTAATGGCCGACCACCTCATTGGTTTTTGGGCAAATATTTTGCTCTTAAGGACTAATATGTAATTTTGGAAATAAAAATAAATCTAAAAAAGAAATTATTTTTCAGGGAGGGGGGGTTTGGATCATTTTATGTGATTCTACCCCAAAACTATGGCTCATTTTCACCTCATCCTCTTTTCCTCATAAGAGCCAAACCCCAACGAGAAGAGAAGGAAAAAAAAAAAAAAAGAGAGAGAGAGAGTGAAAGAGAAGAAAAGGGTGGTCGGATTTGTGGTGGAGCCAAAGTAGGAAGGTAGGTTCGATTCAAGGCTTAGAACCAATCTCCAAGCTTAAAGGTAACCATCTAAAACCTTTAAGATATCCAATTAAGTTTTGATTCAAAATTTATGTGTATTTCATGTGGGTATGTAAGAGCATAAGCTCATTTTATTTTTTTAGGTAATAGCTTAGATTTGTGCTTGATTAGGGTTAGTGGTTT
>CM076585.1:22475137-22567637 GCA_038430175.1 Ficus hirta | reverse complement strand
GTAGGTGAAAAAGAAAATTTTTAAGCTCAAATCACCCTAAGCACGCCTTGCACCTTCAATAAATGATAGACTTTACAAACATTCAATGGAAAACCCCAAAATCCCCGATTTTGCATTAACTCAATCAATCACCCTTTCATTCCATGAAAACGATATACAAACAAACAACTCAACTACTTTTTTTTCTTTTTTTTTTTTAAACCCCCAAACTTATTTATTTACATGAAAATTTTGGGGGTTTTTTTTTTATTTTATTTTTTTAATTTTTTTTAAGTAACAACGAAAATAGATACAATACAACCAGCGAAGAATGATCCAAACCCTAACCCAAGCTCATGTTAACCACAATACACTCGAATATAATGAAGAATGCATTTCGTGCCTAAAGTGATGGGTTAAGTGTTTGGTGAATTCTTTGATTGGTTAGGTTATACTAGTGAGGGTGAAGAAGAAATTGGCTTAAAGGCTAAAAAGGGGACAACAAGGGATAATTTCCAAAAGGTTGGCTAGAACGGCTCAAACGGTCCAAAAAAACTTTGCCTAAATCATTTCTCCATGTTACCTAACTTAGGATTTCGCCTTGAGTTTCACCAAATTGGGTTCTAGAGCTCTTGATAGACCATGAACCTAGCTAATTGCATAAATGTTCTCTAGTTATTTGAAAAAATTCGGGAGGCCTTAAACCCCTCTCCACAATTATGGACTTATTTTTCTCCATGAATTTCCCAAATTTGGCCTTGGCCGCCTCATTCACAAATTTTTTATCAACAAGACAGAGGCTAGAGGAGCCAGAAGATGATGCTTTTCCTTTCCCATGCTTTGGATGTAACGACCCACCTTGCGTAGGCCGTTACCATACTTACTTACTTAATTAATAACATATCATGCCAAATTAGGGACTAAAATATATATATATATATATATTTTCCTTTAAAACAACAACTTGAAACTGAATCTGTCTCAATACATACTTACATATATCTACATATACTTACTTGCTTCATTGCTTATTTCAGTACTGAAGTATTAAACTTAAATACAACATATTTAAGTAAATAACAATATAATATAACAAAACGCGTAGTAGCTCCCAGCCCATAGTTTCACAGTTTCGTACTGCCATGCTCCACTGCCTTGTATCACATATTGCTTATAGATTACTTACCTACAGCAAAAACGTAAGTTATGAGCTTTCGCTCAGCAAGTACAACTATTTAATCCACAAAACACTTCATAAAACGTAATGCATGAATTACTTACGCTTTCATTATGCTTTCTTATCTTAACATAATTTTTGGGCCCTTACATAACATAAGTGTACGTACCATGGCACGCAGCCATGGAGTGGTTGGGGCGGCCAGCCCTGTCCAACTCAAACCATAGACCAAACCTGTCCTAGTGCAGGTCGGTACGACATGAGAACTTGCTTGTTATCATACTTGAAAACTTGTTATTACTTTAAAACATATTTGAAAGCTATTACATACTTGAAAAACATTACACACTTGTAAACAGTTTCTTACTTGAAACTGGGTTCTTATTCTTACCAAATAATTTATCATTAGTGAGCATGTATCATGATGTCACAATAATCAAGCATAAATCATATGCACTTCAACATGTATGCATGAGCTTGAAAACCTAGAAGCAGTAAAAATATTTTTCACTTATGCTGTAGGCGGAGTTGTACTTATTGGTTATGCTAACTCCCGAGTTTTGTGTTCCGCTAATACAATATCAGGTTATCTTCCTGTTCCTAAAAAACACAATATCATAAGATAAGAATCATCTTATCTTACTATGAATCATATCATTTAATGTTGATATCTAAACCAACATCCATAAATAATCCTAGTCACAAACCTTGAATTCAACATATAACATTTGTTTCTAAATAACTTTGGTAACCTTTCTGCTTACTATCTGTCTTACGTTAATTTATCATATTATTTAGCTTAATTTCATTTTTCCACAAACCCTAAAACTTAAACCCCTTTTTAAACTGTTTTTAAGAAAACTGTAAAGTTCTGAAAACTACTTTTGACACCAGTCCTATAAATTTGGTTATCATTGCATGTGCAGGAATAACCTGTTCATGCACTGTTTTGATAATCCTGTGCAGGAATTTTCTGTATCCTGCACAGTTTTGGAAATTCAGTTTTCTCTTTAAAATCTTTTTTGAATTTGAAAAAGTTTCCTACATGAAAGTTGTAGACCTCGAAGGATCCTACAACTTTTGTTTTTAACTCAAAACTCAGTTCTGCATTTAACCTATCCATATTCCTTGTTGAATCTGCCAGACCATGAACACTTGCCTGTTTTGACCAGGCTCGGGTTTTGATAAAAACAGAGGCATTTGGAGCTTATTTTTAAAAACTGTTAGCGTTGTCCCTTAGAATTTTCCATTGCCTACAACTTTGTAGTTTTGACTTTTCTCAAATTCGGCTTCTAAGGGCCTCAAAATCCTGTTTCCAGATTACTGCCCAGTTTTAATCCGAAACTGGCAGTTTTCGTTTTGGTTGGTTCTTACGTAAAATTACACGCACACTACCTCGAACGGTTAAAACTGTAGCCTATGTCAAGCATGCAGGACATGTCATAATGTTTTCATAATCATATATTTATTTCTTAACCATATAACTTCTTTACAAACCCAAATGGTAATCTATACCAAAATAGGGTTTTTAGGATTTTCTTGAACCCTAATTGCAACATCCATCACCATTTTCATACTTAGTCATAAAACATCCTCTTTGAGCATGTGAGGACATATAGCACACAAATAGTAAGCATTCACACAGCCAACTAAACTCTAACTCAAATTATCATAAACTTACACCAAACCCTAATTAGAGATTAGCAATCCTAATCAAGCACATACAAGCACTTAACAAAATCCTAGTGCATGAAACTTAAAAGTGAGCTCAAACTCTTACATTTCCAACATAAAAATACACTTAAATCTTGAACCAAAACTTAATTGAAGAACTAGAAGGTGGAGAGGATTACCTCAAGATTCAAGAGAATGAATCTACCCTCAGTTGAAAGTTTTCTTCTCACTCTCTCAACCCAAATCCGAACTCTTTCTCACTCTCACTTTTCTTTCTTTCTTTGGCTTAGCTCTTAGGGAGAAGAACTAAGGAATGAGCTGCAAACTTTAGGGTTCACTAAACATTTACAAATGAACCCACCTTTACCTATTTATAGGTGAGATAACTTTTTCTTCTAAAATTGCATGATGGTCTTCAAGAGCAAAATTTTTGCTCATAGACCCCATGTGGTGGCCGGCCATCTAGGGCCATGTGGAGAGGTATGCTAACTCAAGCTCAAGACTTAGCCAAGTAAGCAAGGCTAGTATGCTTACTCACTAAACCTAGAAGCATGATGTGTCAACTTCAAATTTTCTTATGAAATTCTTATTTCCACAATTGCATATTGGTCCTTAAGAGCACAATATTTGCTCATAAAACCACTAAGGTGGCTGGTCATAGTGCCATGTGGAAGATCACACTTAGCCAAGCAAGCAAGGCTAGGGTGCTTACTCGTCAAGGCTAGAAGCATGACATGTCAATTCCTTGTGGTGGCCGTCCATATGTGGAGGGTTATGCTTGCTCTAGCTAGCCAAGTAAGCAAGGCTAAGGGCTTACTCACCAAAGCTAGAAGCACACTTGTCAAGTTCTCAATAAAATAGGGTAATTTGTTATTTCTAAATTGCATATTGGTCCTTAAGAGTAAAATATTTGCTCATAGAACCAATGTGGTGGCCGGCCATTTAGGGGTCATGTGGAAGGACTTAGCCGACAGAGCAAGGCTAGTGTGCTTAGTCACTAAGCCTAGAAGCATGACATGTCAATTTCTCCAATTTTTAGTTAAAGTCTTATTTCCACACTTGCATATGGATCCTTAAGAGCACAATATTTGCTCATTGATCACATGAGGTGGCCGGCCATCTAGGGGTGCTTAGTGGCCAAGTAATTTTTCCAATATTCATCCATTTTTATCATAGTATGAGGTGTCATTCCCTTAAACCCTGTTTGGCTCTCTTCCTTAATGCAGTCCTAATTTCATACTAATACAGATATTATAAACACTGTTTTAATCATACTTCGGTCATTTTGATTAAACGTTGACCGACATAGGACCGTAAACCCTAATTTCGCCTCTTTCAATAAAAGGCTTCATACTCATATAAATAAACTATTATTGAGCCTTATTACCAAAACTCAATAATATTCTGATAAATCAGATCAAGCATTTCACATAAACATACATATTACAAACTTTGAATCCCTAAAAAGGAAATCATAAATTTTTAAAAAGGTTAGTTATTATATTCTACCCTCCTTAAAAAAATTTTCGTCCCTGAAAATTACAACAAGTTGGGATAGTTCTTTCTCATTTTATCTTCTAGTTCCCACGTTGCTTCTTCAACATTATGATTCCGCCGTAACACTTTAACCATAGGAATGGCTTTGTTTCTAAGGACCTTTTCTTCCCGATCCAGTATCCGGATTGGCTTTTCTTCATAAGTCAAATCCGTTTGCACTTCAATTGGTTCTTGACTTAGCACATGGAAAGGATCAGATACATACTTTTTCAACATCGAGACATGGAAAACGTCATGCACCGAAGCTAAAGCTGGCGGCAAGGCAAGCTTATAGGCTACTTTTCCAATCCTTTCAAGGATTTTAAATGGTCCTGTGTTTCTTGGACTAAGCTTTCCCTTTTTACCAAACCTCATAATTCCCTTCATAGGAGCAATCTTAAGGAAAACAGAATCTTCAACTTGGAATTCTAGTGGCCTTCGACGTTTATCAGCATAACTTTTCTGTCGACTGAAAGCTACGTCGAGTCTTTGTTTGATCATCTTAATATCTTCTGAGGTTTTTCTGATGAAATCTGTAGTTTGAAGTTACTTCTGTCCAACTTCTTTCCAATGAATGGGAGATCGACATTTTCTTCCATATAACGCTTCAAATGGAGCCATACCAATTGAGGCGTGATAACTGTTATTATACTAAAATTTGATCAAAGATAACTTCTGATCCCAGCTTCCTTTGAAATCTAAAACACATGACCTCAACATATCTTCTAATGTTTGGATAGTGCGTTTCGATTGTCCATCAGTCTGAGGGTGAAAAGCTGTACTGAATTTCAATTTTGATCCCATAGCCGTGTGAACACTCTTCCAGAATCGAGAGGTGAAACGCCCATCCTGATCTGAAATGATGGATTTTGGCACTCCATGCAGCCTAACGATCTGGGATACGTAAATTTCAGCCAGTTTCTCGACTGAAAAGGTAGCTTTAATGGGAATGAAGTGGGCTGATTTGGTTAATCTATCCACAATCACCCAAATCATGTCATTTCCACTTATGGTCCTGGGTAATCCGACTACAAAATCCATAGTAGTTTGTTCCCAATTCCACTATGGGAGCTCAATTTTCTGAAGATCTCTGCCATGTTGTCGGTGTTCAGCCTTAACTTTATGACAAGTTAGGCATTTTGACATAAAATCAGCAATTACATTCTTCATGTTTGGCCACCAAAAATTTTCTCTGAGGTCCTTATACATCTTAGAAGCTCCGGGATGTACCGAGTATGGCATTTCATGCGCTTCAGACATGATCTGTTTCTTAAAAATTCAAAGTTAGGAATACAAACCCTTCCTTTGAAAAGAATTAGCCCATTCGTAGAGGTTTTAAATTCTTTATTCTTTCCACCAAAAAGCTGCGCCTTTAGCAAGAAGGAATCCTTTCCTTGATGAAGCTTAATGGATTCCAAGAGATTGGACTGAAGAGTCAGAACAGCCAATTTCCCAGTTATCATCTCCAAATTAAAATCAGAAATTTCCTTTTGAAGTGGCTTGGACAACGTTCCAAGGGACATAAGCATACCAGATGACTTACTGCTTAGAGCATCCGCTACTTTATTCGCTTTTCTAGGATGGTAAAGGATTTCGCAATCATAATCCTTCACAAGTTCAAGCCATCTACGTTGCCTCATATTGAGCTCCTTTTGGGTAAAGATGTATTTGAGACTTTGATGATCGGTATAAATCTCACATTTATTCCCATACAAGTAGTGTCTCCAAATCTTTAAGGCGAAAACCACTGTCGCAAGCTCCAAATCATGCGTCGGATAGTTCCATTCGTGATCCTTCAGTTGACGTGAGGCATAGGCGACCACATTTCCTTTTTGCATAAGGACAGCTCCTAGTCCGATTTTCGAAGCGTAGCTATAGATGACGAAATGTCCTGTGTCAACGTCAAGAATTATTAATACCGGCACACTAGTAAGCTTCCTCTTGAGTTCTTGGAAATTTTCTTCACATTTTTGCATCCACTCATATTTTCTTCCCTTTTTAGTAAGGGCTGTAAGTGGTGCCGTAATCTTGGAGAATCCTTCAACGAAACGTCGGTAGTATCCGGCAAAACCAAGAAATCTCCGTATCTCCATAACGTTTTTGGGCACTGGCCATGCACTAACTGCCTATACTTTAGCAGGATCAATGGAAATTCCTTCCTTTGAAATCATGTGACCCAAGAAGTGCACTTTTACCAACCAAAATTCACATTTTGTGAAATTGGCATAGAGCTGATTTCATCTTAACGTTTCCAAAATCATCCTGAGGTGCTGCTCATGTTCCTTCATGGACTTTGATTAAATCAAAATATCATCGATGAAAACGATAACGAACTTATCTAGGTACTCCTTGAACACTCGGTTCATAAGATCCATAAAAGCGGCTGGTGCATTAGTTAATCCAAATGGCATGACAAGAAACTCATAAAGCCCATAACGTGTTCGAAAAGCCATCTTAGAGATATCCACCTCCTTGATTCTAAGTTGATGGTATCCCGATCGCAAGTCAATTTTCGAGAATACTATTGCTTCCCTGAGTTGATCAAAAAGATCATCAATTCTGGGAAGAGGATACTTATTCTTAATCGTAATCTTATTTAACTTGGGATAGTCGATGCACATCCCCAACGATCCAACCTTCTTCTTGACGAATAATACTAGTGCTCCCCACGGAGAATGGCTTTGTCGAATGAATCCTTTGTCCAACAGTTCTTGCAACTGCACTTGGAGTTCCCTAAGTCCGGCTGGTGCCATACGATAAGGTGCTTTTGATATTGGTGCAGCTCCACGCAATAATTCTATCTCGAAAGAAATTTCCCGCTCCGGCGGAAGTCCGGGTAGATCTTTTGGAAAGACATCCACATATTCCCTGATAATGGGAACATCTTCTGATTTTAACTCCATTTCTTGTTCTTTGTCCACCATGTTAGCTAAGTATCCTTGACATCCATTAGCCAACATTTTCCAAGCCTTCATTACCGAGACAAACCAGGTTGATGAGCTCTTAGACTGGCCGTAGAAGTTGAATTCCTCTTCACCGGAAAGACTAAATGTTGCGTGTTTTTCTTCGTGTGTGCTCGCAAGTGAACGAATCGCCACAAGTAATAAAATGACAACTTGTCGAGTATCGTCCCACAGAGATTGAAATTAAGAAAACTAACTAAATACTACAATTAAAATGACTCAATTTTATCTAGGCTATCAAGGTTGAAGAGAGTTGAAATAAGCAACTAAATTAAGCAATTAAATTAAACTAAGATTAACCTAAATAAAAGCAATCGAAATTATGGATTGAAGGGAACTCGATGGTGTGTAAGGCTAGGGGGTTTAGATTTCACTTGACTTAACTTTGCTTATCCAATTCTAGGCTTGTTAATCGAATTCATTCAAATCATTAATCGTAGGTGACAAATTTTAATTTCACTCCCTCTCCCGAGTGTCGAGTAAAATAATATGCAAAATTTAATTAAATTAATATCCCTATTAACTCAACCAATTAAGCACTCATTACGCAACCCTACTCTAGTGATTACCCAAGTCATATTAGCCTCCCAAACTTAATATTACAATGGGTTGTGTTTCCCAATTCCCAACATACGAAATTAACTCTCCCGAGCCCAATTTCACACATCTAAAAAGTTCTAATTTAATGGTAAATAAAATTAGGAAAACAAAGCATAGAGAAACACAAACAATTCAAAAATGGAATTCAATCAACAAGCATTAAATTTATCATAACAAAGTCATCATCAAGCTACATCATACCCCCTAGCATAGAAATGTTTAGCTAAACATCAAAATTCTCAAATCCATAACCAAATTTGAAACAAACATCCAACCCATATTTAAAAACGAAATCAAGAGTAAATGCAAGTCTAAGGGCTACAAAGAGAGAGAATAGTAAAAAGAAGAAGAACTAGTTGAAGAACAAGCTCCCAAGTCTTCAATCTCCTTCAATCTCCAAGAAAAGCCTTCAAACCCTAGAAATTCTCTCTATATTTTCCGTCTCCAGCTTCTGGGTCTCCTCTTTCTCTCCTTTCACGCCCCCAAACTCCCCTCCTTTTGTTCATGGGGCTACAGGCCGAGAGATGGGCAGGCGCGCCTGAAAGCCCGCGGCCGCGCGCTCTGGAGGCAGGGCGCGCACTAGCTGAGGCGCGCTGGTGGGTGCACGGGCGCTGGGCGCCCGCTGGCTGGGGGCGCACGCTGGCGGGCGCGAGCTGGTGGGCGCGCGCTGGTGAGCATGCGGTGGTGGGCGCGCGGGTGCTGGGTGCGCGCTGGTGGGGCTTGGTCGAGTGGGCACACGTCCGCGCCTCCGCTGCGGGGTAAAACTTGATTTTCATATCTAATTCTTCCAAAATCCTTTTTTTTTCCTTGTTTATCTGAAACACTCACAAACACATTAAACCAATCTAAAAACTTAAAGATTTTGTAAATTATCCGATTTCAAGACATTAAATAAGTGAGTAAAAACACTCACTTATCACTAAACATAACACAATGCTTTCGACAATCAATCTTAGCATTGTACTTACCTAGGAAGTCCATTCCTAGAATAACATCGTAATCTTGAAGCTTAATCGCAATCAGGTCTACATATAATTCTCTACCGCAAATGACTACTGGAATATTTCGCATCCAAAAATCGGACAACAAAATTTCCCCTGACTGAAGGGAGGTTCTGAAGTGTTGTTCTAACTTATCTAGACACCTTTCTAATTTATGGGCAAACTCCATCAATACAAATGAATGGGTGGCACCAGAATCAAATAAGGTAATTGCATCATATGCGGCAATAGAAATCTGACATATTACCACATGAGAGGTTCCAGCATCAGCATCCCCCTTTGTGTAGGCATAAATCTTGGCTTGGGGTTCAGGTGCCTCTAGTCTTCCTTGTGCAATTGGAGGACCTTCAATCTTTACTTGCACCGCATGCAGCTGTAGGCTTGCATTTTTATTCGGGTACGGAGGGTTCTGATTCTGGCTGTTAGAGATGCAATTTCTCTCATAATGGCTTTCCTTGCCACAAAGGTAGCAAGCGTTCGTCCCCAATCTACACACTCCCAGGTGCTTCTTTCCACATTGTGCGCACACTGGATAGTCATTGTTATTACCCTCATTCCCATGGTTACTCCTCTTTTGAGGGTAGTTTCTCGGTTGCCCTTGGCCAGCAGCATTCCCTTTCCTTTTGTTCTTCCCAAACTATCTGGAATTCTGGCCAGAATTACTGGTCTGGCCCTTCGAGAACGATTCATGGTTCTGTCTGGGCTGTGACAGTTTCACTACCGTTCTTTCTTCTTTCCTAGCTTTAAATATCTGAGCCCTCGCCTCCTTGTCCTGGTTAATCCAGTATTCTGCTCTCATAGCCAGACTTATACAGTCAGCTACAAGGGTTGGAGGGCTACTTCCGGCACTAACTTGCTTAGCAATATCCGTCTGAAACATCTTCATCATTCTCCTTACTTTCTCCGTTTCATTCGGCACAAGTTCCGGACATAAGCGGGCTAGTTGTTCAAACTTCTTGACAGCATCTAGTACCGACATCGACCCCTGCTTTAAACTATTAAACTCATCTTGTTGAGCTGCAAGAATTTCCCTGTTGTAGTACATCGTTCTAAACTCAGCTATAAAATCTTGCCAACTCATAGTCGTGACATCTCTGCGCATTTGGACTGTCATCCACCAATGTCGTGCATCCTTCTTAAGTACAAAGGAAGCACAAAGAACCTTCTCCTGTTCTGTAAGTCCCATAAAATCCAAGATTACTTGGATGTCAATTAACTAATTATCAGTTTCAATCGGGTCCGTGGGTCCCTCAAACTCAGGCGCCTTCATCCTCCTAAACTGTTTGTACAATAGATCCTCCCTAACTAAGGGTGGATTTGCTTGTATTCCAGCGGGTGCTAGCGGAACTCCTTGATGAACCTCCGGTACCTGAGGCGCTACTGGGGATACGAGGTTATCTTGAGGTTGAACTTCGTTAGTGCGGGGTATCTGGTTCAAATGAGCCATCTGTTCACGGAGCTGATTTGTTTCCTGCTGCTGTTCTCACAATTGCCGTTGCAAATTAGCTAATATATTTGCAAGATCCGGCTCTTACGGAATTGGGTTTGCTCGTGTACACGGACGTGACATCTTCTAATTTATATCTAGTCACAAAAAAGATATTGTTATACTTCAATCATCTCCTTGTTCATTCATATCTCATCATATCATATCATACCATATCATATCTTAATCATATCATATCATAAATTTATCATATACATTCATACTTAAACTTTGTCCTTTTGTACATTATACACAAAAGTACATCATTTTGGTACTATTATATACATATCTCATACACCCTATACTTACAATATACATATAATCAAAACTAAGATGGAAGTGGCTACCACTTAACCATTGAACATATGTACAATCCTACGTCTAAGCTATCTATTCTGTTGTTACATCGGAGAATACGTCCCAATCCTCATCACCGAATAAAACTTCCTCCGGGTCATCCTCATCGTCATCTATATCTTCCTCTACATCTTCCTCATATGTTGATTACGAGAGGATCTTCAGGGGGCTCTGGGTTGTTTGGAAAATCTTCAAGATCCACATTGTCAGCATTTGCACAAACCTCTGCCTCCTGTGGAGGAATCTCTTGAACTGGCATTGCCGGAATAGGGTCCTCTGCCAATAAGGGACCCCAATGAAAAGGTGGTTCCTCTATACCGACATCGTCAACTGGCACTTGTCCATGGTCATCCATTAGGACATCTGCCTGAATCATATGTGCTGTTAACTCGGCCTCCATAATATCATTTATCATATTTTCCAATGTCATCCCTACCATTGGTGCCTGAACAAATTCCTTGACTTCAGGAGGTAATCCATCCCTAAGCAGTTGCAATGCCCGCATCTCTGGGCTACCTAAATCTGGAATGTAAGGCATCATGGCCTCCTGAAATCTTCTGCAATAGTGGCCCATGGATTCATTAGGATAAGCATGCCAATCAGTAACATAACTAAGATATCATCCAAAATTCATATCGTTGTAGATCTCTGGATTGCGGAAGGGCATGGCGGCGTCCTCATCCGATAAAGGGCCGTAACGTGCAATAATTAAAGCACGAAAATCTTCCCACGATCCTCCTGGAATTGACGGCTCTCCTATAGTCCTCCACCAAAATCGAGCATCCACCGCTAGACATCGGCTGGCTAGCGGGACTTGGAGATGTGCCGCAATGTGACAAATCTGGAATATTGATTCCATATCATGAAGCCAAGCTGCCAATGATACAATTCGTTTAGTTCCGTCAAAAATTAGAGGTAGCATCCCATGAAATGCATAGGCAACAGCACGATCTTCATCCATGACCCTTGGATCTATATCATACGATTATACATAATAAATATACATTCACAAAGTATTCTTAACTTACAATGACTGTGGCGCTGGCAGGCATACTGTGAAACTGGAAGGCAGGAACTCTTTCTCTGATACCAACTCTGTAACGACCCACCTTACGTAGGCCGTTACCATACTTACTTACTTAATTAATAACATATCATGCCAAATTAGGGACTAAAAATTTTTTTTTTCTTTAAAACAATAACTTGAAACTGAATCTGTCTCAGTACATACTTACATATATCTACATATACTTACTTACTTCATTGCTTCCTTCAGTACTGAAGTATTAAACTTAAATACAACATATTTAAGTAAATAACAATATAATATAACAAAACGCGTAGTAGCTCCCAGCCTATAGTTTCACAGTTTCGCACTGCCATACTCCACTGTCTTGTATCACATATTGCTTATAGATTGCTTACCTACAGCATAAACGTAAGTGATGAACTTTCGCTCAGCAAGTACAACTATTTAATCTACAAAACACTTTATAAAACGTAATGCATGAATTACTTATGCTTTCATTATGCTTTCTTATCTTAACATAATTTTTGGGCCCTTACATAACATAAGTATACGTACCGTGGTGCGCAGCCATGGAGTGGTTGGGGCGGCCAGCCCTGTCCAACTCAAACCATGGACCAAACCCGTTCTAGTGCAGGTCGGTACGACACGAGAAACTTGCTTGTCATCATACTTGAAAACTTGTTCTTACTTTAAAACATATTTGAAAGCTATTTCATACTTGAAAAACATTACATACTTGTAAACAGTTTCTTACTTGAAACTGGGTTCTTATTCTTATCAAATAATTTATCATTAGTGAGCATGTATCATGATGCCATAATAATAAAGCATAAATCATATGCACTTCAACATGTATGCATGAGCTTGAAAACCTAGGAACAGTAAAAACATTTTTCACTTATGCTGTAGGCGGAGTTGTACTTACTAGTTATGCTAACTCCTGAGTTTTGTGTTCCGCCAATACAATATCAGGTTATCTTCCTGTTCCTAAAAAAAACAATATCATAAGATAAGAATCATCTTATCTTACTATGAATCATATCATTTAATGTTGATATCTAAACCAACATCCATTAATAATCCTAGTCACAAACCTTGAATTCAACATATAACATTTGTTTCTAAATAACTTTGGTAACCTTTCTGCTTACTATCTGTCTTACGTTAATTTATCATATTATTTAGCTTAATTTCATTTTTCCACAAACCCTAAAACTTAAACCCCTTTTTAAACTATTTTTAAGAAAACCGTAAATTTCTGAAAACTATTTTTGAAACCAGTCCTATAAATTTGGTTATCATTGCATGTGCAGGAATAACCTGTTCATGCACTGTTTTGATAATCCTGTGCAGGAATTTTCTGTATCCTACACAGTTTTGGAAATTCAGTTTTCTCTTTAAAATTTGTTTTGAATTTAAAAAAGTTTCCTTCATGAAAGTTGTAGATCTCGAAGGATTCTACAACTTTTGTTTTTAACTCAAAACTCAGTTCTGCCTTTAACTTATCCATATTCCTTGTTGAATCTGCCTGACCATGAACACTTGCTGTTTTGACCAGGCTCGGGTTTTGATAAAAACATTGCCTACAACTTTGTAGTTTTGACTTTTCTCAAATTCAGCTTCTAAGGGCCTCAAAATCCTGTTTCCAGATTACTGTCCAGTTTTAATCCGAAACTGGCAGTTTTCGTTTTGGTTGGTTCTTACGTGAAATTACGCGCACACTACCTCAAACGGTTAAAACCGTGAGCCTATGTCAAGCATGCAGGGCATTTCATAATGTTTTCATAATCATATATTTATTTCTTAACCATATAACTTCTTTACAAACATATCTGAATCACAAATTTAAAAGGATTTTACGACCCATAAGACGATTACTGAGAATTTAAATCAGATGGTACATATTCTATACATTAGATGTTGCAATCAATGGTTCTTTGAGTAGCACTGTTAAATCATATATACGGTTGAGATCAATGCTCTTTTATGGTGGAATTGCCCGTTATTGAATTCCATCACTTGATACATGGACAACATGTGTAAACTATTGAGGAGGGAAAAAAATGTATAAATGGTAATCTATACCAAAATAGGATTTTTAGGGTTTTCTTGAACCCTAATTGCAACATCCATCACCATTTTCATACTTACTCATAAAATATCCTCTTTGAGCATGTGAGGACATATGGCACACAAATAGTAGGCATTCACACAGCCACCTAACCTCTAACTCAAATTATCATAAACTTACACCAAACCCTAATTAGAGATTAGCAATCCTAATCAAGCACATAAAAGCACTTAACAAAACCCTAGTGCATGAAACTTAAAAGTGAGCTCAAACTCTTACATTTCCAACATAAAAATACACTTAAATCTTGAACCAAAACTTAATTGAAGAACTAGAGGGTGGAGAGGATTACCTCAAGATTCAAGAGAATGAATCTACCCTCGGTCGAAAGTTTTGTTCTCACTCTCTCAACCCCAATCCGAACTCTTTCTCACTCTCACTTTTCTTTCTTTCTTTAGCTCGTCTCTTAGGGAGTAGAACTAAGGAATGAGCTGCAAACTTTAGGGTTCACTAAATATTTACAAATGAACCCACCTTTACCTATTTATAGGTGAGATAACTTTTTCTTCTAAAATTGGATGATGGTCTTCAAGAGCAAAATTTTTGCTCATAGACCCCATATGGTGGCCGGCCATCTAGGGCCATATGGAGAGGTATGCTAACTCAAGCTCAAGACTTAGCCAAGTAAGCAAGGCTAGTATGCTTACTCGCCAAACCTAGAAGCATGATGTGTCAACTTCAAATTTTCTTGTGAAATTCTTATTTCAACAATTGCATATTGGTCCTTAAGAGCACAATATTTGCTCATAAAACCACTAAGGTGGCCGGCCATAGTGCCATGTAGAAGATCACACTTAGCCAAGCAAGCAAGGCTAGGGTGCTTGTTCATCAAGGCAAGAAGCATGACATGTCCATTCCTTGTGGTGGCCGGCCATATGTGGAGGGTTATGCTTGCTCTAGCTAGCCAAGTAAGCAAGGCTAAGGGCTTGCTCACCAACATATTTGCTCATAGAACCAATGTGGTGGCCGGCCATTAGGGGTCATGTGGAAGGACTTAGCCAACAAAGCAAGGCTAGTGTGCTTAGTCACTAAGCCTAGAAGCATGACATGTCAATTTCTCCAATTTTTAGTGAAATTCTTATTTCCACACTTGCATTTGGATCCTTAAGAGCACAAATTTGCTCATTTATCATATGAGGTGGCCGGCCATCTAGGGTGCTTAGTGGCCAAGTAATTTTTCCAATATTCATCCATTTTTATCATAGTATGAGGTGTCATTCCCTTAAACCCTGTTTGGCTCTCTTCCTTAATGCAGTCCTAATTTCATACTAATACAGCTATTACAAATACTGTTTTAATGATAATTTCGGTCATTTTGATTAAACGTTGACCGGCATAGGATCGTAAACCCTAATTTCGCCTCTTTCAATAAAAGGCTTCATACTCATATAAATAAACTATTATTGAGTCTTATTACAAATACTCAATAATATTCTTATAAATCAGATCAAGCATTTCACATAAACATATGTCACGCCCCGACCTACGTAGGGCCGTGACACCGTGCTTACTTAACTTAATTCTTAATTCAAATACCTTAAACTTACTGAAAATTCCAGAGTAAAAATTTTTTTTTCTTTTTAAACTTTATTTTTAAACTTAACTTAAAACTTGACTTAGTCTCATACATACTTATATAGACTCACTCGATTACCGAGCTTTCACATCTCATTTGAAAGCTATCATATTCAAACCGTGGACCAAACCCGACCTAGTGCGGATCGGTACGACACGAGGCAACTTGTTGCCATCATACTTGAAACTTTTCCTTATCCATACCATGTAGCGCCCCGACTTCCCACGCCGGGTCGTCACCTTACTTACATACTGAACTTAAACTTGCGGAAAATTTGGGGGGAAATTTTTTTTTTTTTTTTTTTTTTTTTTTTAAACTTTATTTTAAAACTTTCAACTTGAACTTCATCCTCAAATTCATACTTACTGATAGGTACTTACTCGAGTACCAAACTTTCAAACCTTTCTTGAATGCCATCATAATCAAATTTGTAGACCAAACCCGACTTAATGCGGATCGGTACCACATGAGGCAACTTGCTTGCCATACATTCATAAACTTTGTCATTCATATTTAAAACATCATGAAAACCCTTTTTCATTACAACATATTTTATAGAGTATATATTTTTTTTTTCAAAATCCGTGGCAGTGTCCATCCCACATTTCACAGTCCGCAGCACCAGCCTTCCACAGTGTTGCATCAGAGATTGCTGGCAGGTTGCTTACCTACAGCATAGATGTAAGACGTGAGCTTTCGCTCAGCAAGTACAACTGTTACATCCGCGACGCAAAACACATATCATTATGCATGAACCAATTATGACCTCTTATGAATCAAATATGGATTCATAACTTAGCTTAGTTCTATTCCTTTACTTATCATGTGTGCTCGTACCGTGGTACATAGCCAAGGAATGGTTGAAGGCGGCAGTCCGTTTTAACTCAAACCATGAAACACAAAGTTTAACATGGAATAGTTTAGGTAGCCATCCAATCCAACTCAAACCATGAACCATACCATTTAAACTCGCCTTTGTGGCAAGTCGGTACGACACAACATCTTACTTGTCTTGTTCTTACCAGGTGGTTTAACATTAGTGAACATGCTTCATGATGTCACAATATTACAACATATAACATAATATAACCTCATTCATAACATACCATGACATGCCATACATACCATAACATATCATACCATAATATCACATGACATAACATACCATAACATTACACGCCATAACATATCATCACATGCCATAACATACCATCACATTAGGCAAGTAACAACAAAGGACCTATGCTGTAGGCGGAGTTGTACTTACCTCTCTTGTTATGTCCTGCGCAATGTTGCTCCTGCTCTGAGTACAGCTGCAGGTTCCCTCCTGCTTGTTGAAGGACATAGGTGAGGTTCTAATTAGTATTGTGGAATGTTGGTGATCTAACCAACATGCCTACATAATCCTAGTTGTATGTCCCTGATACTAGATGTCTTACTGGGTTACAAATAGTAACCCTATTATTTTAAAAACAACCCAATATGGATTAATCTTTAAGAGGTTACGTTGGATACCCTCATGTGCTAAACCTTTATACCATTAGGGTTAGGTTACCTTCCTAACCTTGTTACCTCAATTAACCCTATATCTTAGCCCAATTTATTAATCTTGGTATCCTTTAGGGTTATCTTGACTAACCCTTAAGGTTAATTGTAGTCAAACTCTTGGTCAACCAAAGTCAACTTTTGGTCAACTAAGGTCAACCCTATATGGGTCAAACTTGAGCAATAGGCTTTGGCCCAGTAACTCGGATATCACTTCCGGTTATTACCCGTAATCATCTTGCTTACCCAATTTGGTTAAAAAATCCATTTTCCATTTCTTTGGAAACTTGGGTAAATTAACCTAAAAAAAATCTTTTACTTAACTCATAAAACTCATATTTTTGAAATAGGTTTTTGTAAAATCATTTAGGGCTGGAACTGCCTTTGGAACAGTTTCCCTAGTCAAAACAGTGGTTTTGGGGAAAGATACAATTTTTCCGAACTGTTTTTAGAAAATCCTGTGCAGGAATTTCCTGTTCCCTGCACAGTCTTTATAAAACCGTGTCAGTTTAAAGATCCATTCCGATTTTGAAAAAGTTGTCTTCATGAAAGTTGTAGCTCTCGAAAAATCCTAAAACTCTCGTGTTTTGAGAAAAATCCAGTTCTGCTTGTATTCTTGTCAGTTTTAATTTGAACTTGCTGGACGTGTAGACTAGGTCTGGGCAGACTAGTCTCGGATTTTTATAGAAACGGAGGCCATTGGTGCCTTATTTTGGAAAACTGTCTGCGTTGCCTCCTAGGAAAAACCCTTCTGAACAACTTTCATGTTTTAAGTTTCCTCTAATTCGGCCTCTAAAAGCCTTAAATTTCCACTTTCCCGAAACTGGCCAGTTTGGAATCCGAATTGGCAGTTTCGGTTGTTAAGTCCGGTTTACGTCCTATTTCGCGCAAACTACCTCAACCGAACTAGCGGGAGCTCTAATACACACATGCAGCGGTTTTCTAGCGTAAATTTTCTTTAATCACAATTTCTAACATCACCATGCAAATCTAATTGATATTGGATCAACTAAGTTGCATGATTTCGGTTGTACAAAACCTAACAAGCATACTAATTAAATTCTAGCAACCTAGCACAAAATTATCATTCACCAATACTAGGGCAGATTGGGGACATTCATCATCATCACATATTAAGCACAAAAACCCTAGCAATTAATCAAACACCTAACATGCAAACATAAGCATATAACTATGCAAGCTCATAATCAAACCATCCACCCTTAATCACCTAATCAAGCACATACTAACTAAACTAGGGCAAGAAATTAGAATGGACTTATGTCCTTACAAAACCAACTTGAAACACAAATAAAATTCCAAATTGAACTCAATGGAAGGATTAGGGCTCAAGGAAGTTACCTTAGATCAAAGTTAGGGTTTGAAAATTGCAACTCCCCTTCCTCCCTTGCCTACGGCTTCCACCTAGTTAGGGACCCAAAAATTTTGGTTTGGCCTCAAGATTTGTCCTTCACCTAAGGCTCGGCCACACCACCCTTGTAACACCAAAAATTGCAGTTTTTCAACTACTTTCCCTTGCTCAAAACAGTGGCTGCCCTAGACCAAAAATGGTCTCAAAACTTGTTTTTGATCTTGTTTTCGGTTGATTGAATCAAACCCGAATTGACCCTAACTTTTCCCCTTAAAATTTTCGGTTTCTCTCTTGGTTCCCCTGCCCTTAATAATTCGGCAGCAAGCCTAGAAAAGGGCTGGAAAAATTTCTGAAACTCTCCCCTTAGCTTCCCCTTGCAAACCGAACACTAACCTAGGCTTGGCTTAGGAAAATTTTGATTTTTCTCACCTCTTTCTCTCTTCCTTGGCTGCTGATTTTCAAGAAGAAAATTGGCAAGAACCTCCCCAAATTTTTGAATAAAATGAATAAAGGTCACTCCTATTTATAGGCAAAAGGGAAACTTTTAAGAATTGCATTTTGACCCCTAAATTTTTGAAAATTTGCCAAAAAGGCATGCTAGGTGGCCGGCCATATGCTTGGAGAACAAGAAAAATTTTTCTTCTAGAACAAGACACTTGTCATTCAAGGCTTGGTTCATGGAATTATGATGTCATAAATCAAAAATGGGATGATGTCATAAATCAAAAGGTAGGTGATGTCATCCTAAGGCCTCGTTTGGCTACCTTTTTGAAAAAGCAGTCCAATTTAAATCCAACACAGATATTTCTAATACTGTGTTCACTAATACATAGTACAATTCAGTACTGTTTTGCTTGACTGCAGTCCAAAATTTATCTGAGTAAAAATGGACTGTAAAAATTTTCTTCTTATTTCTGAAAGTCATTAGGACTTTGATATCCAACTTAGTGTGCTTGATTTTTCTAGGGTGGTTTCATAGCTTATTCTAGCTATCTTGTCCAAAAAGACAATTTTCGCAGTAGATTTCTCATACCGCTTATCCTATTACTGTACAGTCATACCCTGACTGTTTTTGGTCAACTTTGACTTTCTTGGTCAAATTTTGACCAACATGGAATCATGAAATTTCATCACGCCATTTTCCTTAAAATGCCTTATACTTGGCTCAGTAATCCATCGTTGAGTCTCGTAGCTAATTAACCGAGAACTCAAACTTATACCGATATTCTATTCCAAACATGATCTAGACTTAAGTTTTCCTCATTCAAAGGAAATCTAGAGTCATAAAAAATTCGGGTTATTACATACCATTACTTCATTATAACGTAACATAAACACATTTTTACATTACAAACATATTTTACAAACATATTTCTAAAATCTGTGGCGGTGTCCATCCCACATTTCACAGTTGCAGTGCCAGCCCTCCACAGTCTTGCATCAAGAATTGCTGGTAGGTTGCTTTCCTACAATATGAACGTAAGTAATGAGCTTATGCCCAGTAAGTACAATATTCAATCCGCAAAACATTTTAAATGCAAGAATGCATGAACCGATTATGCTTTCTTATGAATCAATTATGCTTTTCATATATTAACTTGGTTCTGTTCCCTTACATGTCATGCATGCACTTACCGTGGTACATAGCCATAGAGTAGTTGGAGGCGGCCAGTCCAATCCAACTCAAACCATGAAACAAACCGTTTAACATGGAGTGATTGGGGCAGCCAATCCAATTTAACTCAAACCATAGACTAAACCGTTTAAACCCGCCCTCGTGGCAAGTCGGTACGACACAATAACATTAGCTTGTCTTATCTTATTCTTACCCCGTAATTTGATATTCGAGAATATGCTTCGTGATGTCACGATAACAAAATATAATACACCATAACATAAAATGTCATAACATAAAACATCATAACATCATATCATAAATCATCATAACATCATAACCTAAAACATCATAACATCATAACATAAAATATCATAACATCATAACATAAAACATCATAACCTAAGTAAATCATGTAAATCAATACATGATTTCTTGAAAACATGCCATGCAACAAAAACATTTTGTCCATGCTGTAGGCGGAGTTGTACTTACCTGTTACGTTACATCCTGAGTTTGTTGCTCCTATCAATTGCACCAACAGATTAACTTCTTGTTTTCAAAAAGGACGTAAGGTAAGGATCATCCTATGTTATCATAAATCATAATCATTAAATGTTGGTATCCTAACCAACATCCATGAGTAACCCTAGTTACATGTCCCCTACATCTTCTTATGATAACTCATTTGGTTAGTTGTCGTAACCCTAGGGCTCATGACCTAACCAGACTTAAACAGTATTTTGTTAGGTTACTACAAGTAACCCTGGGTACCAGGCCCAGTCATACTTGAATAGTTTCTTATTATATTACTAATAGTAACCTTGGGCCTAACTTGTCAAACTCTGAAAATAGTCTTTGAAAACATTTTCTTAATTTTCAGTTATTAGTGCATGTGTTGGAATTTCCTACTTTTGCACTATTTTTCTGAAAATCCTGTGCAGGAATTTCCTGTTTCCTGCACAGTTTTTAAGATCTAATTTTATCTTAATAATTTGTTTAGAATTTGAAAAATATTTCTTCATGAAAGTTGTAGAAATCGAATAATACTACAACTTTTGTGTTTTACTCAAAACCTAATTCTGCCTTTAACTTGTTCATATCTCTGGTTGAATCTGGCTGGCCGTGCACAGGGTTTGGGCAGACTAAGGCTCGGGTTTTCATAAAAATGGAAGCCTTTGGAGCTTATTTTTTAAAATCTGTGCAATAGCCCCCTAGGATTTTCAATTTTCTACATCTTTGTAGTTTTGACTTTTCTTAAATTCGGCCTCTAAGGACCTCAAAATCTTATTTTCAGATCACTGCCCAGTTTTAAATCAAAACTGGCAGTTTTCGTTTCGGTTGGTTCTAACGTAAAATTACGCGCACACTACCTCGAACGATTAAAACCGTGAGCCTATGTCAAGCATGCAGGGTGTTTCATAATGTTTTCATAATCATACATTATTTCTTAACCATATAACTTCTTACAAACCCAAATGGTAATCTATACTAATTTAGGGTTTTTAGGGTTTTTCTTGAACCCTAATTGCAACATACATAACCTTTTTCATACTTAATCATAAAACATCATCTTTGCAGCATGAGAGAACATATAGCACACATATAGTAGGCAATCACACAGCCTACTTACCTCAACTCAAATTATCATAAACTTACACCAAATCCTAATTAGAGATTAGCAAATCCTAATCAAGCATATACAAGCACTTAAGAAAACCCTAGTGCATGAAACTTAAAAGTGAGCTCAAACTCTTACTTTCCCAACATTGAAATACACTTAAACCTTGAATCAAAATTTAATTGGAGAGCTAGAGAGTAGAGAAAATTACCTAAGGATCCAAGAGAGTGGATCTATTCTTCGATTGAGAAATTTTCTTCTTATGCTCTCTTAACAAATATGATCTCTCTCTCTCTCTTTCTCTCTCTCTCTCTTTCTCTTTTCTTTTCTTTCTTTCTTTCTTTGCTCGGCTCCTAGGGGAGAAGGGACTAGAGAATGAGCTGCATAATTTTGGTTTCACTAAAATATCCACAAGGTGGACTAACCCCACCTATTTAAAGGTGACAGTTTTACTTCTAAAATTGCTTATTGGTTTTCAAGAACAACATTTTTGCTTCTAGCTCCTATGTGGTGGCCGGTCATGGATGCTCTAGATGGCCAAGTGAGCAAAGCTAGATGGTTGGCTCATCAAGGCTAGGAGCTTGAAGTGTCTCTCCCTTGTGATGGCTGGCCATATGTGGTACCATGTGGAGGATTTTGGTTGCTCTAGCTAGCCAAGTAAGCAAGGCTAGGGAGCTTACTCATCAAGACTACATACACACATGTCTCTTTCTTGTATTGGCAGGCCACAGGTGGAGAATTTTGGTTGCTCTAGCTAGCCAAATAAGCAAGGCTAGGGAGCTTACTCATCAAGGCTACATACACACATGTCTCTTTCTTGTATTGGCCGGCCATAGGTGGAGAATTTTGGTTGCTCTAGCTAGCCAAGTACGCAAGGCTAGGGAGCTTACTCACCTTAGCTAGAGCATGACATGTCCATTCCTCAAAATTTTGGGAGGTTTTTATTTCTTAAATGACATATTGATCCTTAAGAGAAAAATATTTGCTTATTGAACCTTGAGGTGGCCGGCCATGGAGTGCTATGTGGAGGGTCATGCTTGCTCAAGCTTATAGCTTAGCCAAGCAAGCAAAACTAGTATGCTTAGTCACCAACCTAGAAGCATGATGTGTCAAGTTCTAGTGAAACTCTAATTTTCATAATTGCATATTGGTCCTTAAGAGCAAACTTTTTGCTTATAGAACCACTAAGGTGGCCGGCCATAGTGCCATGTGGAAGATCACACTTAGCCAAGCAAGCAAGGCTAGTGTGCTTAGTCACTAAGTCTAGAAGCATGACATGTCAATTCCTCCAATTTTTAGTGAAATTCTTATTTGCACACTTGCATATGGATCCTTAAGAGCAAAATATTTCCTCATTGATCACATGAGGTGGCCGGCCATAATGAGTCCATGTGGAATAACATGCTTAAGCCAACTTGGTTCACCAAACCCTAACTTATTTTCCTTGGTTGCCAAGGTAACCGAGCTTGTAACCGATCATTGGCCTAGTTGGATTTGGAGGCTTAGTTAGGAAAATCCATAAATTCCATAATTTACATACTTATTCATCATTACTTACTTTTCTTAAAATTACACTTTAGTCCTTGAAGGACAAAATATTTGCACTTTAGTCCCTGAAGGATAAAATATTTGCACTTTGGCCCCTAAAGGATAAAATATTTGCACTTTGACCCCTGAAGGTAGCCGGCTATGGTGGAGCCACTTGGCTTCCAATTCTTACTTAGTCATCCATTTAAGGATGAGGTGTCATCCCATAAGGCCCCATTTGGCTTTCCTCCTAAATGCAGTCCATTTCAAATACTGTTTTCAACTAATAACAGCATAATTGTACTAGACCACTGTCCAGAATTTATCTGTACTTAACTGGACTGCGTATAGAATTTTCTTAGGACTTGAAGCTACTTAGTCCTTATTGTCATAAATAATGTGCTTGATTTTTCTAGGGTGGTCTTGAACCTTATTCTTGCTTATTTGTCCGTAATGACGGTTTATCGCAGTATAATTCCAGACTGTTAATTACACTGCAGTACCATCTCAGTCAAACCTTAGGTCAACCTAGTCAAACATTGACCGGCATAAAATCATAAATTCCTATTATGTCCTTTTCTCAAAAGGCATCATGCTTAACTAAGCAAACTACTATTGGGTCTCGTAGTTAATTTAAACAAGAACTCAAACATATACTAATATTTAACTCAAATCATGAGTTTCATATCAACATATGAGATTCAGACTTAGATTTTCCTTATCTCTAAGTGTAACGCCCCAAAATCCACGTAGGACCAACTACGTAAACGTTGGCCATTACCATGCTTGCTTAACTTAAAACCGTAGTCTTAAATAATTAACCTTACAGAAAATTTCAGAAATTTTTTTTTTTTTTAACTTTAAACTTTATTTTAAAATCATAACTTAAATAAACTTGTACTTATTGGTAAACTTCATCATGCCTACCCATTACTTGTTATGCCGATTATAAGGTCACCATAACCTTTTAAACCGGACCTTGGAATCATCACATACATAACATGGTACATATTTCTTAATCATATATATACAACTTCATACTTAAAATATTTGCGGAAAATCTTGCGTAGTGGTATCCCATACCGCCCTTCACTTGCTGCATCATCTCCATGGCCCACCAAGTAAAGCTGCAGGCATCTTACTTTTACCTACAGTATGGAATATACTGATGAGCTTTCGCCCAGCAAGTACAAACATGATCTCACAAAAACAAAATAAATATCATACAACTTATGCATGAACTAATTATGTCCAATTATGAATCTTTTATGCATTTGAACTTATTATCTTGTCTTAACATGTGGGCCCATAGTGTACGTACCAAAAGCGCACAGCCTCCAGACAAAGTTAGGGTTTGCAAGGCCCTAACAGTTCTGGGAATCATAAACTTGACCCTCACGCATCAACGAGAGGTTAATAATCATAACTTGTCTTGAACATGTATCCTCCTCGATCACGGGAGGGTGGTACGACACCTTGTTTGTATTTTCTTACCATGTGATTTAACATTAGTGAACATGCCTCATGATGTCACTATACCATAACTTAACATTTACATGGCATTCTTAAAACCGTGGCATTCTTGAAAACATGGCATACACTACTACAAAATGTGGATTACACGACGGAAAATACACGACGGTTTTTAAAAAACCGTCGTGGAAAATGGGGTCAAAACACGGAGCGGAACGGAGTTCCGAAAACCATTGTGGAAGCCGAAGCTTCCACGACGGTCTTTAAAGACCGTCGTGGAAGCACGGAGCTTCCACGACGGTCTGCAAAGACCGTCGTGGAAACCCTGTGCTTCCACGACGGTCTTTGAAGACCGTCGTGGAAGCTCCGTGCTTCCACGACGGTCTTTGAAGACCGTCGTGGAAGCTCCGTGCTTCCACGACGGTTTTCTTATAAACCGTCGTTGAACAATCGCAATATGTTTTCCCATTACCGGCCGATTGTTACTTCTGACATTTCCACATCAATACAGTAGCTGTGGTGAACTAAATTCATTCTAGAAAGCTCCAAAAACAATCGGTACACCACTGTGTGACGCCACCATCTTCTATATATCGATCATATCAATACCTCTTGTAAGTCATGATCACACAAACTTAGCTTTATGTTGTTTTCATCTGTATTTTTTATTTATGATTTTATATTAATTTTGTTTGTTTTTGGATTACTTTTGATACGTTAAAGACTGCAATAGGCCGAGTGTTTAATATACGAACTTGTCATGATCACATTGTTATTTTTTCCCGGCTCTTAGTTTTTATGTTTATTCGCCTTTTTTGTTAATGGTTCAATTATTTAATGAGCCGGTAGCAGTGTTTAATTAACTAAATGAAAATTAAATGTATGCAATTTAAAATTACGCACAATTTGACTTCGAAAGCTTTGATTTCTTGATTTAGGATTTGCAAATCATGGATAGAAAATGGATGTGGTTTGATAGATTGTCTAAATCATATGAAGATGGTGTTGAAGATTTTTTGTCATTTGCCAAAGCTCACATACAAGATGATAAGATTCCTTGTCCGTGTCAAATTTGTGGTAATCATAGATCTCATTCCATTGATAATGTTAGAGGGCATTTGCGCGCTTATGGGATTATTTGTTCTTACCAAACATGGTATTTACATGGCGAAGATTTTTTCGATATTAATTATTCATCGACGAGTACTAAAGGTAAAGAGCCTATTGTTGAGGAAGACGTTGGTGATAATATGTTCAATATGGTCAATGATTTGGAAGAAAACTTTGTTCACCGCCCGGAGTTATTTGAGGAAATGATTAATGATGCCGAAACGCCCTTGTACGTTGGGTGTACAAAATATACAAAATTAGGGGCATTGGTTAAATTATGGAATATGAAAGCATCGGGAGGATGGACGAATTCTAGTTTCACGACTCTTTTAGAATTTCTAAAAGATGTTCTACCGGAGGATAACAAAGTGCCACCTAGTATGTACGAGGCGAAGAAGACTTTGAGCACTTTGGGAATGGAGTATGAAAAGATACATGCTTGTCCAAATGATTGCGTCCTTTACCGGAAAGAATATGAAGATTTAGATGAATGTCCGGTTTGTAACGAATCAAGATGGAAGAAGGGCAGGATGCCATCGAATGGTAGAAAAGGAGTGCCGGTTAAGGTGTTATGGTACATTCCACCGGCTCCACGTTTACGTCGTTTATTCCGTAATGCCGAGCATGCTAAGAATTTGACCTGGCACCATGATAAACGCGTTGATGATGGCAAACTTAGGCATCCGGCCGATGCACCACAATGGAAGACCTTTGATGACAATCATCCAGCTTTTAGTGCAGAACCAAGGAATTTACGTCTCGGTTTGTCGACGGATGGAATGAACCCACATAGTAACATGAGTAGTCGGCATAGTACCTGGCCAATCATACTTGTCAACTACAATCTCCCTCCAGAGTTGTGCATGAAGCGGAAGTTCTTGATGTTGACATTATTGATCTCAGGCCCTCAACAACCGGGGAATGACATTGACGTGTACTTGGCACCATTAATTGATGACCTAAAAAGCTTGTGGGAAGACGGTTTACAAGTTAGAGATTCTTACCGTCAAGATACGTTCAATCTACGTGCAATGTTGATATGGTCAATTAATGACTTTCCTGCACTTGGCAACTTATCTGGTTATCCCGTGAAGAGTTCTATAGGATGTCCAGTTTGTATGAAGGAAACAGCCTCTATCCGGTTGAAAAATGGTAAGAAAACCGTTTACCTTGGTCACAGGAGATTCTTGCCAACGAATCATCGATACCGCAAACAAAAAAAGACTTTTGATGGTAATACCGAAGAAAGACCCGCTCCTCGGATTTTGTCTGGCGAAGCCGTTTTTGAGATGGTTAAAGATGTGAAAGTAGTTTTGGGGAAGAGAAAACGTAAGGCTCCAGATGTCGATGGACCTTGGAAGAAGAAGTCAATTTTTTACGAACTTCCATATTGGAAGTCACTTTACGTTCGTCATTGCCTAGATGTTATGCATATTGAGAAAAACGTTTGTGAATCGATAGTGGGCACGTCGCTTGACATTCCAAACAAAACTAAAGATGGTGAAAAAGCACGGTTGGATCTGGAAGAGATGAATATTAGACCAAATTTGCTCCCCGAGAAAAGATCGAATGGCACATACTTACCTCCGGCAAAGCACACATTATCCAGACAAGAGAAGAGAAAGCTTTGTGAATGGCTTACATCCGTGAAAGTGCCAAGTGGGTACTCTTCTAACTTCAAAAGGTTGGTGTCCATGAAGGATTTGAGGCTTATTGGAATGAAAACACACGATTGTCATATCTTGATGCAACAATTATTACCTCTCGCATTGTGGGGAGTTTTAACGAAAGATGTGAGATATGCAATTACGAAGTTATGCTCATTCTTCAATTCAATTTGCTCTAAGGTAATCGATCCACTTATGCTAGATTCGCTACAATCTGAATTGGTGATGACTTTGTGCATGCTTGAGAAGTTTTTCCCACCAGCCTTTTTTGATATAATGATCCACCTAACGGTCCACTTAGTTCGTGAAGTTAAGCTATGTGGACCGGTCCATTTGAGGTGGATGTATCCTTTCGAGAGGTACATGAAGGTTTTGAAGGGTTATGTGAAGAACCGAAATAGGCCGGAGGGATGTATAGTGGAAAACTATATAGCCGAGGAGTCAGTTGAATTTTGCTCTGAGTATTTGTCCAACGCGGACCCAATAGGGTTGCCAACGAGTGGGCTATTTACGTCGAAAGGACTATCCGTGGCAGTTCATTCAGCAGTAAAGCAAGATGAATGGGAAAAAGCTTGTCTGTATGTTTTGCACAATGCTAAGGAAGTGGAGCCGTTCGTTGAGGTTCACATGACGGAATTAAGAGTCGCGAATCCAAGGAAAACAAGATGTGAGAAGTGGCTTCAAGATCAGCACAACCGAACATTCAGGGAGTGGATAAGTCGACATTTGCATATGAAGCCTACCGTTTCCCAAGACTTAATGAAGCTTTCTAGAGGACCGTCATCGATAGTCACACGATATACATCGTACTTTGTCAATGGCTACACCTTTTACACTCGCGAAAGAGATGAGAAGCATACAGTCCAAAATAGTGGTGTGAGCCTTCGTGCCGAGTCTATGCATATTTCATCCGCAAAGGACAAGAACCCGGTATACGGTTCCATGAACTACTTTGGGTTCATTGAAGATATTTGGGAACTTGATTATTGCGGCTTGCGGATAGCACTATTTAAATGCAAGTAGGCTGACAATACTTTTGTTAAGCTTGATAAGGACGGCGTGACGGTGGTGGACTTTAGGCGTATGGGATACAAAAATGATCCTTTCATTATGACGTCGCAAGCAGTACAAGTTTTTTACACAACCGATCCCAACAATTTAGAGTTATCATTAGTTGTGCCAATGAAGCCAAAATTAATCCGGGATGGCCAAGAAGATGTTGAAGATTGCACGGACATTCCATCTATCACGAACGGTTTGCCACCGGTGGAGGAGATTCATGATTTGGACGATGATTCCTCACACTTGCTTCGTTTGGATGTCGAGTGGACACGTGTTGAGAAGTCCAAAAAAACAAATACACGAAAAACATGAACGTGTGTTATGATTCCGTTAATTGTATGTATATGTTAAATATATTTCCACATGATAATATTTATTATATGGCAAGGTGTATTTGAATAAAATATCAAAAAGATAATTGGTATGGGCTGATTGTTTATGCATAACACACAGGTGTGGCCGAGATCATATAGTTGAAAAAATATTTATTCCAAAACATTTACTGTCAAAATACCACGATGGTTTATCTAAAAAACCGTCGTGGTATCTTTATAGCACGACGGTTTTTCAAATAAACTGTCGTGGTAGATCCATAGCTATCACGACGGTCACAAGACCGTCGTGGTAAACCGCCAGGAGGGCGGGACCACGGCGGTCTAAAGACCGTCGTGGTTCGACCATCCCCTGGGTCGCTACCACGACGGTCTAAAGACCGTCGTGGTAGGCCCTTGGGGGCGGGACCACGACGGTCTTCAGACCGTCATGGTTCGACCATCGGGGCACCATCATGGTTGCGGCCCCCAGGGGGCTACCACGACGGTCCTTAGACCGTCGTAATAGCCCCCTGGAACCACGACGGTCTCAAGACCGTCGTGGTAGCACCCAGGCCGGGCGGGGCCACGACGGTCTTCAGACCGTCGTGGTTCGACCATCGGGGATTGCCCCTGGGTCGGGACCACGACGGTCTAAAGACCGTCGTGGTAGCCCCTAGGGATCGGGACCACGACGGTCCCAGACCGTCGTGGTTGCCCCCGAGACCTGGACGCGACTACGACGGTCCTAGACCGTCGTGGTTCACCCGAGACCTGGGCGCGACCACGACGGTCTCAGACCGTTGTGGTTCACCCGATACCTGGGCGCGACCACGACGGTCACAGACCATCGTGGTTGTCCCCGAGACCTGGGCGCGACCACGACGGTCCCAGACCGTCGTTGTTCACCCGAGACCTGGCCGCGACCACGACGGTCCCAGACCGTCGTGGTTCACCCGATACCTGGGCGCGACCACGACGGTCACAGACCGTCGTGGTTCACCCGAGACCTGGGCGCGACCACGACGGTCCCAGATCGTCGTGGTTGCCCCCGAGACCACGACGGTCTGCTAACCATCGTGGTAGGCCCCCAGTGGGCGCAACCACGACGGTCCCAGACCGTCGTGGTGCACCCGAGACCTACCACGACGGTCAAAACCGCAGCCGTGTGGATACCGCGACGGTCATAAGACCGTCGTGGTACCTCCAGCCGTGGGGGGTACCACGACGGTTTTTAAAAAACCGTCGTGGTATCATTTTTTGTGGAAAATTTGAAAATTACCCGGGAAGCGTGCGCGCTTGAATGTGGTTCAAATTTTACTCCTTGGATATAAAAACAAATCAAATACCTCCATTCCTCCACTTTCTCTATCTAATTTTCGGTTACTATACTTTCTCCCTCTTTGCTTGCCTTGCATCCTTCATTTACTCTATTGGCTCCCATCTCCATTAAAACTTTTCCTCGCCCTCTCTCTTTCGTTGCCGCCGTCGCCACCTTCAACACTTTTTCCGATTTTGCACCGTCGTCCACACCCTCGCCGTTGCCAAGGCCAACGCCCACGGTTTGTCGCCGTCGCCCATTGACCCGCCCATACCCACACTAAACGGTCAGTTTATATTTGCTATTTCACTAAACGGTTGATGGAAGTTAGCTAAGATAATTGTAAACTTCATTTTCGGTGATTATTGATTGTGTTTTTGCTTTTGAATTATTTTTTAAACGGAAAAAGTGTTGCTCTTGCATGTTAAATTTATGCACACTACATGTTCGACCAAATTCCTCTATGAGTAAGACTTAGTTTCGGTTTGTTGTACAATGGTTGGGTGAGGCAACGGTTTACCAAATTTCCGGAGAAAAATGGTTCAAATTGTTCAACTACATGTTCGGATGTGATCGTAAAAATCCGTCCCTTACACATTCGGTGGTTGTTGATTGTGGCCGTGATTTAGATTGCTCTAAAATTGATTTGGTAATGCACGGAATTGGCAATTTTCCGGGCAAATTGTTGATGTTTAGAGTTAAAATTTTGTATATGCCACGTTTTCTAAATTGCCTTTTTGATTTATAAATAGTTGTAGCTTGAATTAAATTGCTTGGATAGTAAGCCACGGATTCAACAATGTTCCGGGGAAAGTGTTGATTTTGTGACTTGTATTATAGCGTTTGACATGTTCGATAATATGCTTATTTGAGTTCGAATTAGTTTTATATTAAATAAAATTGATTGGGTTATGCACGACTTCGACAATTTTTCGGAAACCGTCGTTGATGTTGTGACTTAGATGTTAATGATAACATTTTTTTGTTTTTTGTCGTGTTTCGGGACGGAGTTGCTTTAGATTGATTTAAAATGTCGCAAGAGCACGAGGAGGAACATTCAACTCAAACTCAAATTGGAAAACCACGACGAACCAACTCACCTAGATTCAATCCCGATGAAGATAGTAAACGAAAAGCAACTCTTATGAGAAGAGTCCACCAAGTTAGGACAAAGGGAGAACGACTTGAAGTTTCGTTCAACGCGAAAGGGCAACCAATAGGGAAGGGAGGAGATGCATTACAGAGTTGGATTGGGGTGCTTGCTCAAGAGCACATACCCATTTGGATATTCGACTTTAGAAGTGCCGATTTAGCCCAAAGGAAAGAAAGAGTAAGGACGGAAATCGTAACTTCTTTCACTGTGGGTGAATCGTTTAAAAAACAAGCTTTAAAGTCATGTGCAGATTCGGCAAAAAATTTCCGATATGATCTTTACCAAGCTTTTGTAAGGGATCATATTGACGACGAAGCTGTATGGCAACGACCTTCAAAAGTGATTCACAATTACCCCACCATCAGCCAGGATGATTGGGAAAGTTTCATTACGTATCGTCGGTCCTCGGAATTCAAAAGACTATTCGAACAAGGAAGTGAGATAAGAAAGAAACTCAAATACAGATCATTGGGAGGCCGAGACGGATATAGGAAACGTGACCAAGCACATGTACGTGAATAACTTACACAAAATTTGTAAATTGTATGTTTTACTTCCAATTTCTTCTTATATGTTTACTAATGGTAATTATTAAACTGTAGTTCGAGAAGACGGGAAAGTACGCAGAGAGGCATGAAATTTGGCTGGACATGCGCGTCAAGCCCGATGGATCTTTCAAGAAAGAAGAATGTAAAAATATTGCCGATCTAATAGTAAGATTTCGAATCCGATTAAAATATATTAATCTCATATACTCGTTTATGTTTACGAAGTCATAACATATTGTATAATTGTTACAGGATGACTTCAGTGAACAACAGACACAAGGAAGTTTCGAGTCTGTGGGGACAGGGGACATATTGTCTAAGGCATTAGGCAATGCCGAGCATTCGGGTCGGATACGAGGTCAATCTAAGTTTGTCAAGCCGTCGCAATACTTTAACGCCTCGGGGAGCTACCACGAAAATCCTGAAGTCTTGGATATGAAACTGAAGCTTGCCGCATTAGAAAGAACCGTACAGGAATTATGTGCGAAGCACGGTATCAACCGAGAGACTATGGCAGAGGAGCAGACCGCACCGACAGTTGATCAATACAACAGCTTCAAGGCTAGCTGCACTCTGAATGAAAAAGGTGCTGATGCATCCGATCCGAAGACCATGCCGAACGAAAGTAAGGAATGCCATCTATTTCTTCCTGATTTAATTAACGGAGGAGATGTGCTTGTTGCAAACGGGAGGGCATACATGGAATGTGTTCCAACAGACACGATCCATGGGATTCCTTTAGGTGAGGAGAATGTACGAGTGACAATTACAATCCCAAAACTAAAAGGTGCACTCCTGCCTATTCCGACACACGAAGCCACATCTATTGAAGAAGCTGTTGGTGGGTTTGTTACTTGGCCGAAAAGATTAGTCGTCGTTCAAACAAGTTTGAGCCAGGCAAGCAAAGGTCCCAGTCATGCTCCTGACCGAGAAGCCGAGGGGAGCAAACGAACCAAAAAGAGAGCAGGGAGGAAGAAAATATGGTCACAACCGGAGGTACAACATCAACCGGCACAAGAAGAAATGCCTTCGTTTGACTTTAATGACATTCCATTCGATTTGAAGCCGTTGGCATATTACGTACAAAATTCCATGCGTGACGGTACCCAAATAATCTGCCATCAACAACAGTTCGTCATTGGCGATGACATGCCCATATATATTGGGTTTGAAGATGTCTACCATTTCATAACATTTAAAGAAATCAGTGTAAATAGCATAATGGTTTACATCAGGTAATACATTTTTGCTTAAACTATTTAATTATTTATCCTAATTAATCTTATATACACATCAGTTTTGTGTAACAAGTCAGCCTTATTATTTTGCAGATACTTAGCGGATTGTTGTACAAGAGCAGGTATGGATCAACGGTTCGAGTTTATTTCTCCAGTCATCGTCTCACTAGTTCAACGCGTTGCCGATCGCACCGCCTACGTTCGAGAGAGGGCCGATTACATTCTACAGGTCTTAAGAAACGCTCCATAGGGAATGCTATTTATCATGCCATATAACAGCGGCCAACATTGGGTATTGGCCGTTATTGATCCGTGGGAGGACTTGGTCCTATATTTTAATCCTCTCGGAAACGAACCGGGTGATGATTTTAAAGACCTCATTACAACGTAAGTATTTTTTTATGTTCATATATCTGATTCTATGAATACAATTATAATTGTTGTAATATTTTGACCTTGAAATTTGTGGAATTGTTAGGGCACTTAATGATTGGAAGGTTTCGGTGGGAAGAGGAGTAAGACAGCGACGGAACTGGGAGACTTTGATTGATACTGCTCGATGTCCAATACAGGAAGGCTATGTAGAGTGCGGTTATTTTGTGTTAGCTTTCATGCGAGAAATAACCCTCACTATTGATGGACTAGCCGCTCTTCAAACGAAGGATTTTTATACTGATGATGACATGAGTTTGGTTAGGCAAGAGTGGGCTAGGTTTGTTATGCAGTTTATTCAATATTGACTAAAAACAATATATCAATTTTGTATTATATGCATATTAATTGTACAAATAGGTCATTATACAAAATATTTATCATTTTATAGGAGACTGATTTGCCACCCGTGCGAATAAAACGAATTCGAAACAAAATTTTTTTTTTTGTTTAGCCCCCGGCTACCGTCTACCACGACCGTTTAGTAACGGTCGCGGTAACCGGGCTACCACGACGGTCTAAAAACCGTCGTGGTAGCTCAGCTACCACGACCTTTTAGTAACGGTCGTGGTAACCGGGATACCACGACGGTCTAAAAACCGTCGTGGTAGCCGGGCTACCACGACCGTTTGGTAACTGTCATGGTAGCCAAGCTACCACGACGGTTTTTAGACCGTCGTGGTATCCCAGTTACCACGACCGTTACTAAACGGTCGTGGTAGCCGGGCTACCACGACGGTTAAAAAACCGTCATGGTAGCTTGGATTCCACGACCGTTTAAGAACCGTCGTGGTATCAGGGCTACCACGACGGTTTTTTTAACCGTCATGGAATCCAAATGTATACCACGACTGTGGATTCCACGACGGTTAGAAAACCGTCGTGTAAGTATTACCACGACGGTTTTTAACCGTCGTGGAATCTGTATTCTGTAGTAGTGATACTTGAAAACATGGCATACATAACACACATGAAAACATATCATATATTAGAAAATAGTGTACTATTTTTCATACTGTAGGTGAGGTTTGTACTTACCTGTTATGCTATACCCTGGGTTTCGTTGTTCCAACTCAGGTCGCAACTGCATGTTACTTCCTGCTATTAAAAGGACATAGGATAAGGATCCTATAAAATGTTGGTGACCTATCCAACGTTCTAGTTATATGTCCCCTAAAAAATATCTTATTTGGTTACAATACGTAACCTTTGATATGATAACCTTGGTCAACCTTGGTCAAACTTGGTCAACCAAAGTCAACCTATTGGTCAACTAAGGTCAACATTCTATGGGTCAAACTTAGTCAACAAAAGTCAACTCCTTATAGGTCAAACTTAGTCAACAAAAGTCAACCCCTCATAACTCGGGTATCTATCCCGGTTATCTTTCATTTTCGTTATGTTACCAATTTTGGCTTTAAAAATCCAATTTCCTTGTCTTGGAAAATTTGGAAGTTTAAATCAAAAATCGTTCCATTAGTTTATAAAAATTCGGGGTTCTTAAAATAAAGCCTCATAAATATTATTGAACACTGAAAACTGTTGTTGGAACAGTCTCCACAGTCAAAACATTGGTGTTGTGCAAAAATACAGTTTTTCTGCATTGTTTTAGAAAATCCTGTGTAGGAATTTCCTGTTTCCTATACAGTTTTTTAGAAATCCGTGTCAGTTTAAAAATATGAATTGAATTTGAAAAAGTTGTCTTCACAAAAGTTTTAGATCTCGAAAAATCCTAAAACTTTTGTGTTTTGCAGAAAACCCAGTTCTGTCCTTAACTGAATCATTTTTGAGGTTGAAACCTGCTGGCTGTGCACACTGGGTCTGGCCTGCCCAGGAATTCTCAGTCTCGGATTTTTGTAAAAAACGAAGGCATTTGGAGCCTTATTTTTAAAAACTGTCCATAATGCCCCCTAGGAAAATACCTTCTCTACAACTTTCATGTTTTGAGTTTTTCCAAATTCGGCCTCTAAAGTCCTCAAATCTTGGTTTTCCAGAAACTGGCCAGTTTTACCCGAAACTGGCAGTTTTGTTTTTAAGTTGGTTTTACGTTCTAATACGCGCACACTACCTCAACCGTCCACAGCGGGAGCCTACGACAACATGCAGCACTTCTAACGTTCATTTGCCATTCGCATGCACTAAACCAAACCCATGCAAACCCGTGTGTCATCATGCACTAAACTAGGGTTTTTGGGTTGGTTTGGCTACCATTCATCACATTCATGCTTAAACTAATCTCATACACCATTCAAGCATACCATACTCTATCTTAAACATAAGGGGACATATATCAAACATCTACTAGGCATGCATGCAATTCATACTATCACACAAGCATATGATTGAAAGCATGCACTAAATCATAAATTGAGACCTTGAGACCCTAATCAAGCACATAATAAGCACCAAACCCATTGCATGAAAATAAAAGAATGAGCTTATGCTCTTACATAATCAACTTGAAAATACACATAAATTCCAAATTGATACTCAATTAAAAAGTTTAAGGCTATGGGAGAGTTATCTTGATCAAAGCAAGGCTAGGCTAGGGTTTGGGTCCCGAAAATTCTCTCCCCCCTTGGTCCTCCAACAACCGGTTTTCCATCCTCCAATGGGTACCAAAATTTTCAAAACTTTTGCTTGGGTTTCTTGGTGAAAACGGACCACTCCTACACCAATTCCCTTGCTCTACTTTTTTTTTTCTCTCTTGGCTTAAGTTCGGTTTTGAAGAGGAAAAGTGTGAGAGAAAATTTTGCAAGAGTTTGGCTAAAATCCTCTATTTTTCCACTAAAAATCTGCCCCCCCCCCCCCCCCCCCCCCTTCACCTCTATTTATAGGCTTTTTGAACTTTTCAAAATTGCCAAAAAGTCATTGAACTTGGATTTAATTATTTTTCTAAAATTACATTTTGGTCCTTGAAGCAAAAATATTTGCTAATTAGTCCCTCTAGGTGGTGGCCGGCCATTTGCTTCCTTGGTGCACAAGTTTTGCTTACCTCATCATGATGACATCATGCTTACATCACCTTGATGACATCATGCTTACATCATCATTGCTAACTTTTCCAAAAATTACACTTTTGCCCCTAAAGACAAAATATTTACAATTTAGTCCCTGCGGGTGATCGGCTAAGGTAGAGCCACTTGACTTCCAATTCATGCATAATTATCCTCTTGATTCCAAGAATCCCTTATTATAATTATGTAATCCATTTCCTTACTAACTTTGATAATATCAATACTGTTTTGTCCTAAAACGGTATTATCATACTGAATTGTAGTCCAAAATCCATCTGCATAAAATTGGACTACGTATAAATTTTTCTTGGGACTTGAAACCATTTAGCCCATATTGCTCCAAATATTGTGCTTGATTTTTCTAGGGTGGTCTCATAGCTTATTCTTGCTTATTCATTCGTAAAGACGGTTTCCGTAGTATAATTTCCATACTGATTATCTTATTGCTGTATAGTCATACCTTTGACCATTCTTAGTCAACCCTTTGACTTTTTTGTCAACTTTGACTTTCTTGGTCAAACTTTGACCAACATGAAATTATGAAATTTCGTCATGCTGTTTTCCTTAAAACGTCTTTTACTTGGCTAAGTAATCTTTTGGTGAGTCTCGTAGCTAGTTAATCGAGAACTCAAACCTATACTGTTATTCCACTCCGATCATGATTCAAACTTAGGTTTTCCTTGTTTCAAAGGAAATCTAAAGTCATCAAAATTTCGGGTATTACACTAAGGAAATCACAAGTTCATCAGAATTTCAGGTTATTACAATAATCCATGCATTCACATGCAAACCCTTGGGTGTTCTTGCACCAATCTAGGGTTTGTAAATTTGGGTTTATATATCCATTCATCACATAAGCTAACAACCTAACTCAAACAAAAATATGCATAACCTGCAACTTCTTAGGCATCTTGGGGACATACAACTAACATCATAAAGCAAATCCTAAAATCATGCAACCATAATCACATAATCATGCATAGCACATAAAACAAGCCAACTTTGGAAATACACTTAAATTTCCAATTAAAGCTTAAATTGAAAAGATTAGGGAACCAAGGAGGATTACCTTACTCAACTTGGAGTTGGTTCTAGGTTTTGGATCCAAACTTTCCTCCTTGCTTTCTACCAAATCCGAATTCCCTCTTTGGTGTTCCTTCAAAATTTCCGACCACCCAATCCTTTTCTTTTTCTGTCTTTTTTTTTTCTCTAGGGTTCGGCTTTCTAAGGGGGGAGAAAGTGAGGTGAGATTTTGGCATAGTTTTAGGGTGTTTTCTCATTTTTGTGAACAAAATGAGCCCCCCTCCCATCACCTATTTATAGGTGATAAATAATTTAATTTTTGGATTTATTTTTAATCCAAAAATTGCTTATTAACCCTTGAGACAAAAATATTTGCTCCATGCCCTTGTGAGGTGGCCGGCCATTGGCTTGCCTTGGAGGCCAAGTTACTTGCTTACATCATCTTGCTTACATCATATTTCCTAAAATTACACTTTGGTCCCTAAGGATAAAGTATTTACACTTTAGTCCCTGAAGGTGGCCGGCTATGGTGGAGCCACATGGCTTCCAATTGATACATAATTATCCACTTGATTCTCAAAATCTCTTAATATACATATGCAGTCCATTTTCATACTAATACAGATATTACCAATACTGTTTTCAACTAATAACAGTATAATTGTACTGGACTGCAGTCCAGAATTCATCTGTATAAAATTGGACTGCATATAGATTTTTCTTAGGACTTGAACTTACTTAGCCCTTATTATCCTAAATAATGTGCTTGATTTTTTTAGGGTGGTCTTGAATCTTATTCTTACTTATTTGTCTGTAATGACGGTTTTCCGCAGTATAATTTCCATACTATTGATTACACTGTAGTACCGTCTTAATCAAACCTAAAGTCAACCTGGTCAAACTTTGACTGGATTAAAAATCATAATTCCTATTCTGCCCCTTTTTCTCAAAAGGCCTCGTGCTTGACTAAGCAAACTATTATTGAGTCTCGTAGCTAATTAAATGAGAACTCAAACATATACTGATATTCAACTCAGATCATGAGCTTCATATCGACATACATGGTTCAGTCTTAGATTTTTCTTGTCTCTAAGGAAATCATAAGTTCATCACAATTTCGGGTTATTACAACATACATATTACAAACTTTGATTCCCTAAAAAGGAAATCATAAATTTGTAAAAAGGTTAGTTATTACATTTGAGGCATGATGGTATAGTTGTAGTTGGCTTCGCAAATTGTCGAACACCTGGCGTGCACCCTGTTTTTTTTCACTTGGACAATTCGACAAACACTTGGTGTGTAACCCCAAAATGTTGACTATATAATAGAATGAATCCAACCACTAGTACCCAAATACAAACTCAATCAAATATGATGCTCCACAACAAACCAAAATTTCAAACAACTTAAATTCAAGCAACTCTCAAACAATTACCTCATTCCAACTCCAAGCTTGTTGGAAAAATCGGATCCGATATCAGAGTTACGGTGCAGCGGAAGTTTTAAAATTTTTATGCCGATTCGGAAAAGAAGCTCATGATGCATATAACAATAAATTAAATTCATGATCAAGCGTACCTTATTTCTTGGATTCCGGAATTACTAGAGCGATTGACCAACGTGTCTTCTCTATTATTCTCGAGTTCCACGTCTCAGAGTGTGTGTGGGCACACGTTCTATGAATCCAAGTGACCAGTAATGCTTTCCGAAGTCTAGATCCTTCCTTCTCAATTCCGATGTTCCTCATTGAGAATATTATCCAACTTCTTTCTTCAAAACTGCAAAACAGGAACCGGTTAACCTCCTATGAAAATTATCACTCGGTTTAACCTTCCTCACAATTTTGATTTAATGGAATTTTCTCTCTTTTTCTCACTCAAGAGTATGACCGAATTTTATGATGTGGAAGAAACCCAAATTATTTTTCTTCTCACTCCAAAAACATTTTTCTCCTTAGTGAATGACCAAAAATAAGTTTTTTTAAGAATTCCTAGCCTTTATATAGAAGTCCAATCCTTTTCAAAATTTATCTCCTTTAAAAATAATTAATAATTATTTTTCTAGATAAATTTTGAATCAAAAGATCATACAACTTTAGGGCTAGATTCATTGAACCTAAAAACGTTTTTCCAAGAGGAAATCTTTCCTCAAAAAATTCGGCCACCTTTGAAATTCAAAGGTTGATTGATGGTTCAAATGTTAAATCAAGAATCTAGACTAGTCAAAAGATCCTAGTCCTATCTAGATTCAAATTCCTTTTAAACCTTTTTGAATTTAAATATGATTCACTTATTTGAATTAAATATTTTCCACACAACATCAACCATATTAATTAATTTAAATCAATGGAATATTTCAAATTTTCTTTCCTCACAAAAACCGTGCACCTCTTTTAAGGAAAAAAAAATCCATCAAATAATCTCCATTATTTAAATCAATTAATAATTTAATGTTAGGAATATATTTGAATAATTTTGAAACATAATTTTCTTCCCCCCACCTATCTAAAAACCGTGCACCATATTTAAATTAGGAGAGAAAAATTTGTTTTCCAAAATTAAATAATTCAAACACAATCTTATTTCAAAATTCAATTAACCAATCTCATGTTGACAAATCATATTATTTGTCTACACAAATCTCACATGTCCAATCATTTCTGGATTGCATGTTAGAGAGTACCATGTCTTAATAGACATTACTAAATTCCTTTTAAATTTACCGATCTCATTAGGAACAAATCCCGAGACGCTATACGGAACTATATGAGCTAATAGAGGGACCCGATAAAGAGGCTCCTATAATTGTGAAAAATTAATCCCAGATTAATTATTCATCAATTATCAACTTCAATACTATTCCACTAAAAGTTTGAAGCTGAACTCCTGTTTACATACCGTATTACGAAAGCTCTCTAACTTAGCGCTTCTTCCATAATTTATTCATCGCTTGCTTAATCCCCATATGTTATCCATGATTGAATTAAGGACTTTTTCCGTTTTACCTTTTCAATCATTTTAACTTAAAGTTCCATTATTCTCTATTGAAAGAATCACCAATTGTAAAACCATACAATTGGTAAACCACCAGAGAACACAAAGTAAACCGATTGCCAAGATCTTGTTATACTATCTTTCAATCCCCGAATAATGCCTTTAAGTAGATAACATTTACTATCGTTAAGATAGTTATGGATTCCGTATCTATGAATCTTGATTTCTCCATCCATAAGTCATGCACCCAAAACACAAGTATATTGACCATGAATTAACAGTGTCTCACCTATAGTGCATTAAAGTACATAAGTCATGGATACGAACTCAAGTAATCATTTCAGGATTAAGATTAATACAGGATGATAATCAAAGTGTTATTGATTCTTATAAACGGAATGATTAAACCGAATCAATTAACACTTTAGTTCCAGTCCAATGTCATACCTCAATACTGGTATACATTAAAGTTTCTACTCGGAACCTATCCGATGGTTAAGACAAACCATCCCTCCAAGGAAGTAGATAACCTTTACAATCTTATCATGAATAAGATTCCCAAATCTTATTCCATCGATTGCGGACTATTTATTTAGACTGTTATCAAATTACCACGTCTTCTATGTATACCCCGTATACATATGGTAATCCGATATATTACCAACAGCCAAGGAGTATTTTATGTTTGCTCAAAATAACCATACAATCAACAAATGAAAGTAAATAGGACACAACTTATTAAACATGAATAACCTCCTCTTATTAATATCAAAATGTCATATTTACAGAAAATCCCTAATATTGATTTTCTATCCTTAGGGCACATTTAGATCCCAACAATCTCCCACTTGCCCTAAGCGAGTAAATGTGACATATTACGCATCCCCATGCCTTCAACGTGTTCTTCGAATCTTCTGGCCACCAAAGTCTTCGTGAACGGGTCAGCAAGATTGTCCTCTGATGCGATTTTACAAACCGTCACATTTCCACTCTCAACAAAGCCTCTGATGATGTGATATTTTCTGTCAATGTGCTTACTCCTCTTATGATGCCTAGGATCCTTGGTATTAGCTACTGCTGCACTGTTGTCACAGTAAAGCACCATAGCTTTATCCATACCAGGAACAACCTCAAGGTCACCAAAGAACCTGCGGAGCCATACCGCTTCCTTTGATGCCTCACTGGCTGCCACATACTCGGCTTCCATGGTCGAGTCAGCAATACAAGATTGCTTAATACTTCTCCACACAACGGCACCACCACCAAGGGTAAAAACAGATCCTGAAGTCGATTTCCTTGAATACTGATCTGATTGAAAATTAGAATCTGTGTATCCTCTAGGAACAAGATCCTGACCGGAATACACTAGCATATAGTCCCTCGTTCTCCGTAGATACTTGAGTATATGCTTGACCGCAGCCCAATGGTTCGGTCCCGGATTCGACTGATATCGACTTACCATACCAACCGTAAAACAAATGTCAGGCCTAGTGCATAACATAGCATACATTAGACTACCTACCGCTTATGCATAAGGTACATTTTTCGTACGCTCACTTTCTTCCGATGTCTTGGGACAGTCATCTCTAGAAAGCTTGATTCCAATTCTGAAAGGTTGGGCATCTTTCTTGGAATCTTTCATAGAAAACTTCTCAAGTACTTTATCAATGTATGAAGCTTGAGAGAGTGCTATCATTTTGTTCTTTCTATCTCTAAAGAGTTGAATACCAAGAACATAACTAGCCTCTCCTAAGTTCTTCATGTCAAACTATTTGGCTAACCAAACATTGATAGATGATAATGTTGCCACATCGTTTCCAATAAGCAATATATCATCCACATAAAGTACAAGAAAAACCACTTTCTCGTTCTTGATACATTTATAAACACATGGTTCATCAATGTTTTGTTCGAATCCATAGGTTTTGATCGCTTGATCAAACCTAATAATCCAAGAACGAGACGCTTGCATTAATCCATAAATGGATTTAAGCAACTTGCATACCTTGTCTTCTTGGCCTTTTGCCTTGAACCCGTCTGGTTGTATCATATAGATATCTTCTTCAAGAGAGCCATTCAAGAAAGCTGTCTTGACATCCATTTGCCAGATCTCATAATCGAGAGCAGCCGCAATAGATAAAAGAATGCGGATTGACTTGAGCATTGCTACAGGCGAGAAGGTTTCATCATAGTCGATTCCTTCTTTCTGCGTATAGCCCTTCGCTACAAGTCTTGCCTTGAAAGTTTCCACTTTCCAATCCACACCTCTCTTCCTCTTGTATACCCACTTACACCCAATCGGTTTTATGCTTTGGGGCAAGTCTACAAGTTTCCAGACCCCGTTGGAATCCATAGATTCCATCTCGGTGTTCATAGCTTTTTGCCAAAAACTAGAATCAACATCCTCCATAGCTTCCTTGTACATAGCCGGATCATCAACATGTTCTATGGATTCTGCTTCAAAAACTTCACCATTGAACATGTACCTTTCAGGTTCCCTGATAATCCTCCCACTACGACGAAGCTCCCGTGGTTGTTGATTCTTTAATGGTTTTTCCACAGGGTTTTCTGTGACTTTTAGAATATCCAAACCCGAAGTCATCTCCTCAAGCACTACTTTGCTACGAGGTTTAAAGTCTTCCATGTAACTTTCCTCCAAGAATGTTGCATGTGTAGAAACGAAGACTTTATTTTGCTTCAGATTATAGAACAGACCACCTTTTGTCCCTTTTGGATAGCCAACAAACAAGCACACTTCTGATCGTGACTCCAACTTCTTCGCTTCCTTATCCAGGACGTGTGCCGGACAACCCCAAATTCGAATATGATTCAAATTAGGTTTCCTACTCGTCTATAACTCATAAGGAGTTTTAGGAACCGATTTGGAGGGAACGTTATTCAGAAGATAGCATGCAGTTTGTATGGCGTGCCCCCAAAATGACAATGGTAATGTGGAGTAACTCATCGTAGACCGGACCATATCTAATAGGGTCCTATTCCTTCTCTCAGCTACACCATTCTGTTGAGGAGTACCAGGTGCAGTCAATTGGGATTGTATCCCATTTTCTATCAAATATCCTAAGAACTCATCCGATAGGTATTCCCCACCTCGATCCGATCGAAGTGTCTTAATGGACTTGCCTAATTGTTTCTCCGCTTCAGCCCGAAATTCTTTGAACTTGTCAAAGGCTTCGCTTTTGCGGGTCATCAAATAGACATATCCATACCTTGAGTAATCATCAATAAAAGTGATATAATACTCATACCCACCACGTGCTTCTATGTTCATGGGCCCACAAACATCCGTATGCACAAGTTCTAAAAGTTCTTCGACACGACCATCCTTGGCAGCAAAATGCCGTTTAGTCATCTTGCCCTCCAAACAGGATTCACATTGTGACCAAGGTTCAACCTCATACAAGTCAAGGCATTCCTCCTTTACCATCCTTTGAATTCTGTTAAGGCTTATGTGACCAAGTCGTAAATGCCAAAGATATGATTTGTTAGAGTCAGAAGACTTATGTCTTTTAGAGTTCTTTTCCAATTTTGTATCAAGCAATGAGTGCATCTTAGGTTTGATAAAATAAAGATTTCCATGCATCCATCCATTACAGATAAGAGAATTGTTTTTCCTAATAACAACTTTATTATTAAAAGAAACTGAATAAGAATCTTTAATCAAACAAGCTACCGAAATTAGGTTCATCTTGAAACTAGGAACATAAAATCAATGTCTCAAAACAATAAACCTAAATTTATCAAAATAAAGATGCACTTCTCCCACTGCTTCAGCTTGCACCAATGTCCCCTCACCGGTTCTTAACGTGAAGTTCTCCTCATGCAGACTTCTAGTTACCTTGAACCCCTGCAGAGAAATACAAACATGGTTAGTAGCTCCAGAATCTATAACCCAATTGTCCTTAGATTCCTCCACTAAACAACCCTCAAGATACAGGATATCGAAATTACCTTTTTGCTTTTGCATAGATAGGTATTCTCGGCAATCCTTCTTGAAATGTCCTTTCTTCCCACAGTGAAAGCACTTAGCCTTTTTGGGATCCACCTTTCGCTTCTTAGTCTTGGTAGACTTCTTAGAAACAGGTGCATTCGCCACAGGCTTGTTCCCCTTGTTCTTCCCCTTTTCCTCCTTCCTTTTGGGATTAGGAGCAGGCGAACTAGGTTCAGCCACATTTGCCTCAGCCTTAGATCCAGAACCCTTAAAAATGTTCTCAAAGGCTTGCAACTCTTTCATCAATTCCGTTAAAGACATCTCCTTCCTGTTAAGGTTGTAGGATGCCTGAAACAAATCGAAATCTTTGGATAAGGTTTGGAAAACCATGACCAATTGAGTTGCTGCATCGATCTCAGCCACATTTGCCTGAGCTTCAGACAAATAAGCCATGACTTTCATCATGTGCTCCTTGATGGGAGTTCCAACCTTCTGCCTGCAGTTCATGAGACCTTTGATAGCATCGGTCTTAGCCGGAATAGTTTGTTCACCAAACATTTCCTCCAGGTTATCCATGATCTGCCTAGCAGTTTGATGCTCTTCATGCTGTTTCTGGAGCACGTTAGACATGCTCGCCCGAATATAGCACATGGCACTTAGGTTGGAATTGTCCCAGCGCTCAAGCGCTACAAAATCCCTATCAGGAGCATCGATCACAGGCGTTGGTGGTCGAGGTTGGGTTAGGACAAAACTGTGTTTCTCAAAGTTTAGGACGATAGGCAAGTTCCTTTTCCAGTCATTAAAATTCTCGCCAGTTAATTTGTTTTTAGTAAGTATCACAGATAAAGGGCTCGACATTTTGATCTATAATAAGAAAATATGTAATAAGTACGAGCAAACATCCTATCAGTTTATAAAATATGGTTTTGTAATGAAACAAAAAGATCTATTTGCAATCTAAATGTTCATGTGTAAAACCCTTAAAACACATACCTTACAACGATAATTCCTAGCTTCTGCTTTCTAAGCTACCGAGGGGTAGACATAGAATAACTAGCCAAGAACACGGTTCCCTTCCGATTAATACATATTCGTCTATGGAGAAAACTCCATTAAATATATATTAACTATCGTTTATTTGGCCACTACTTTATATAACAGAGCCTCGAGGGAGGGTTAATAAATAAAGTAGCTTGAGTGTGTAACCATCGTTTCCAATTTTGAATCCATATTTTATATCCGCCACCGAGGGGTGATCTAAACATAAAATATGCCCAAAATTGTTATCCTTTCGGAAATCCAAATCAGTGTGCGCTCTAGGTAAGATACCTATCCGAAGGGAATTCCCGGGTCAAAACCGAGTAGTAGGTACTACCATGCGTAACTATTGGACCAACGATGGAAGCCGTAGGTCTTAGTGTGTAAAACCTTCTCCCACTCATTCTTTTTAAATTAGGGTTTTTGTTTTTCATGCATAAACAATATTTATTGAGTGGCACTCCCTAGTCTATATGGCATGTTATCAATACATCACGAAATAGTATAACATATTCATCTAGCAACACATCATCTATGGTTTACAAAATATGTAAATAGCCGTGGATCATGATTCCATCCTAGAGAAAAGAAAAATTGCAAAATTTACAAAAAATAACCGAAACATATATCGGCCTTCATTTGTAGATCCATGCCTTGCATCCTTCTTCAATGTGTCTTCTTTCTCCAATGTCACATCTTTTCAAATTTAAAATTAAATTTAAATTTCAAAAAGATTATATGTGATTTTTAATTTTAATCAAAATTACAAAATATCAAAATTTAAATAAAAAATCCGATTTATTAAATTTTAAAATTCAAAAAATTTTGAAATTTTGAAATTTCAAAATTAAATCACAAAATTTTAAAATTCATAATAATATCCATTAAATTTAAATTTAAATTTTCAATTTTGATTTCCAAATTATCAAGATCACATATCATTGGAAAATTTAATTTTCAAAAAGATTATGTGATTTTTTTTTTATTAAAAACATTTTTTTTAATTAAAAAATTCCAAAAAACAAAAAATCACATCCTTTGAAAATTTACATACCTTCATTCATCTTCAATCTCCTCGAATCTATTGTAGCCCGAATTTTACAAAAAATTTCCTACGCCGTTTCCGGCTTACAAAAATTATAGGAATTGAAAGAACGACCTAGCGGTGATAATAGACCGCATCTATTACACTTGAAAAATCTAGATACAAATTCTAACCTCTATGGAATCATGACCGGCAAAATTGAACAAGATCATATATTATAAAAATAATATAAAGCATTCATTCATCCATACATCCATTCATAATATATTTAACATACTCAAAATAAAACCTAGAGTGCCAACTCTCTAAAATATTTCATTAATGCATAGAGAGAAATTTATTCGATCAAATAATTTATGTTATATACATGATCATGAGTTGGCTCTGATACCAATTGTTGGAAAAATCGGATCCAATATCAGAGTTACGGCGCAGCGGAAGTTTTAAAATTTTTATGCCGATTCGGAAAAGAATCTCATGATGCATATAACAATAAATTAAATTCATGATCAAGCGTACCTTATTTCTTGGATTCCGGAATTACTAGAGCGATTGACCAACGTGTCTTCTCTATTATTCTCGAGTTCCACGTCTCAGAGTGTGTGTGGGCACACGTTCTATGAATCCAAGTGACCAGTAATGCTTTCCGAAGTTTAGATCATTCCTTCTCAATTCCGATGTTCCTCATTGAGAATATTATCCAACTTCTTTCTTCAAAACTGCAAAACAGGAACCGGTTAACCTCCTATGAAAATTATCACTCGGTTTAACCTTCCTCACAATTTTGATTTAATGGAATTTTCTCTCTTTTTCTCACTCAAGAGTATGACCGAATTTTATGATGTGGAAGAAACCCAAATTATTTTTCTTCTCACTCCAAAAACGTTTTTCTCCTTAGTGAATGACCAAAAATTAGTTTTTTTAAGAATTCCTAGCCTTTATATAGAAGTCCAATCCTTTTCAAAATTTATCTCCTTTAAAAATAATTAATAATTATTTTTCTGGATAAATTTTGAATCAAAAGATCATACAACTTTAGGGCTAGATTCATTGAACCTAAAAACATTTTTCCAAGAGGAAATCTTTCCTCAAAAAATTCGGCCACCTTTGAAATTCAAAGGTTGATTGGTGGTTCAAATGTTAAATCAAGAATCTAGACTAGTCAAAAGATCCTAGTCATATCTAGATTCAAATTCCTTTTAAACCTTTTTGAATTTAAATATGATTCACTTATTTGAATTAAATATTTTCCACACAACATCAACCATATTAATTAATTTAAATCAATGGAATATTTCAAATTTTCTTTCCTCACAAAAACCGTGCACCTCTTTTAAGGAAAAAAAATCCATCAAATAATCTCCATTATTTAAATCAATTAATAATTTAATGTTAGGAATATATTTGAATAATTTTGAAACATAATTTTCTTCCCTCCACCGATCTAAAAACCGTGCACCATATTTAAATTAGGAGAGAAAAATTTGTTTTCCAAAATTAACTAATTCAAACACAATCTTATTTAAAAATTCAATTAACCAATCTCATGTTTACAAATCATATTATTTGTCTACACAAATCTCACATGTCCAATCCTTTCTGGATTGCATGTTAGAGAGTACCATGTCTTAATAGACATTACTAAATTCCATTTAAATTTACCGATCTCATTATGAACAAATCCCGAGACGCTATACGGAACTATATGAGCTAATAGAGGGACCCGATAGAAATATGTAAAGAGGCTCCTATAATTGTGAAAAATTAATCCCAGGTTAATTATTCATCAATTATCAACTTCAATACTATTCCACTAAAAGTTTGAAGCTGAACTCCTGTTTACATACAGTATTACGAAAGCTCTCTAACTTAGCGCTTCTTCCATGATTTATTCATCGCTTGCTTAATCCCCATATGTTATCCATGATTGAATTAAGGACTTTTTCCGTTTTACCTTTTCAATCATTTTAACTTAAAGTTCCATTATTCTCTATTGAAAGAATCACCAATTGTAAAACCATACAATTGGTAAACCACCAGAGAACACAAAGTAAACCGATGGCCAAGATCTTGTTATACTATCTTTCAAACCCCGAATAATGCCTTTAAGTAGATAACATTTACTATCGTTAAGATAGTTATGGATTCCGTATCTATGAATCTTGATTTCTCCATCCATAAGTCATGCACCCAAAACACAAGTATATTGACCATGAATTAACAGTGTCTCACCTATAGTGCATTAAAGTACATAAGTCATGGATACGAACTCAAGTAATCATTTCAGGATTAAGATTAATGCAGGATGATAATCAAAGTGTTATTGATTCTTATCAACGGAATTATTAAACCGAATCAATTAACACTTTAGGTCCAGTCCAATGTCATACCTCAATACTGGTATACATTAAAGTTTCTACTCGGAACCTATCCGATGGTTAAGACAAACCATCCCTCCAAGGAAGTAGATAACCTTTACAATCTTATCATGAATAAGATTCCCAAATCTTATTCCATCGATTGCGGACTATTTATTTAGACTGTTATCAAATTACCACGTCTTCTATGTATACCCCGTATACATATGGTAATCCGATATATTACCAACAACCAAGGAGTATTTTATGTTTGCTCAAAATAACCATACAATCAACAAATGAAAGTAAATAGGACACAACTTATTAAACATGAATAACCTCCTCTTATTAATATCAAAATGTCATATTTACAGAAAATCCCTAATATTGATTTTCTATCCTTAGGGCACATTTAGATCCCAACAAAGCCCCCAAATGCGAAGTGTCGTAAATGCCTTTGTTAGGAGATGGTGAGATCCTTGGTGAAAGTATAGATGCTTGAGTTTGAGATTTTGGGTGGATGTAAGTTATGGAGAATTTGAAAATGTTGGTGAAGTGGGGGTTGAATTATTAGGTTGGGTGGAGGGGGGGAATGAAAGTTTGGTGAAGAACTTGAGAATTTGAGGTTTTGAGGGCTTTTGTCTGAGGAAGTGCCGGCCTTTCTTTAATGGGGAGTGCGCAGGCATGCGCCTGGGATCGCGAGGGCGCGCGCCTGCCTCTGGCCTCTAGTTTGGCTGGGGAGCGCACAGGCCTCCTTGGCTGGAGATACGCAAGGGCGCGCGCCTGGCTCGGGCTGAGGAAGCACCAGCCTTCCTTAGATGGGGAGCGCGCGGGCGCGCGCCTGCCTTTGGCCTCTAGTTTGGCTGGGGAGCGCACGGGCGCGCGTTGAGGTTGCGCGGGCATGCGCTTGCCTCTGGCTTGGCTGGTCTGCTTGATGCCCAGTGGCGTGCTGCAGCGCAAATTTGGCAAGCTACAGCGGGCCTTCTCCTTGCTTGAACACCAAGATAAACCACAAAAATGCCTTCAAACTTCTCCAATTTCTCCCAAACTTCTCGAAACACTTCCAAATACTTTCTATGATTCCAATTGCCCATCAGTACCTAAAAAAAAAATTTAAATAAATAAATAAATAAATGTATTGTAATAAATCACTCAAAAAACACACAAAAAAATTTAAAGATATATAGTTGAAAACAAATTAAAAGAAAAGTTTTAAAAGATATTTGGTGGTAGAACTTGGGGTGCCTCCCAAGAAGCGCTTGGTTTAATATCTCCAGCTGGACGTGGTGATGCTTCCACTCAATTTGGGTCTGCCAGAGAGATGCTAACAACTTTCCGCTCTTCTCCTCCATGGTATGCTTCAATCTTTGCCCGTTCACATGGAAAGTTTTCCCATCTCTTCCTAGATGTTCAACTGTACCAAAGGGGAATACTTGCTTGATTTCAAAGGGTCCAGACCACCTTGATCTCAATTTTCCCGGGAAAAGTTTCAACCGGGAGTTGAAAAGCAATACTTTTTGCCACGGAAGAAATTCTCTCCTTAAGATTTTTTGATCGTGCCACTTCTTTGTGCGCTCACTTGTAGAGCCTTGCATTCTCATAGGCCTCATTCCGAAATTCCTCAAGTTCATTTAGTTGGAGTAGGCGCTGCTCACCAGAAGCGTTCAAGTCAAAATTCAACTTCTTGATGGCCCAAAATGCTTTGTGCTCGAGCTCCACCGATAGATGGCAAGGCTTCCCGAACACCAACCGATAAGGTGACATTTTGATTGGTATTTTGAAAGCTGTCCTATACACCCATAGAGCATCGTCAAGCTTTGTTGACCAATCCTTACAGTTGGTATTCACTGTCTTCTCCAAAATAAGCTTGACCTCCTGGTTAGAAACTTCTGCTTGACCATTGGTTTGCGGATGGTAGGCTAGGGCGATTTTATGCTTTACTCCATACTTGGCCAACAACGCATCAAAAACCTTGTTACAGAAGTGTGTCCATTCATCACTTATGATGGCCCGAGGGGTACCGAACCTTGAGAAGGTGTTCTTATGCAAAAATTTCACAACCACCCGGGCTTCATTTGTTGGAGTGGCAATAGCTTCTACCCACTTAGAGACATAATCCACTGCCAATAGAATGTAAAGCTGACCATACTGTAATAACCAACGTTTTATGAACTTACAATTTCCTTTTTGAGGAATTTAAGTATGTAAGTAATTACGAAATGCCTGATCTGATTTTTATCAGATTTTGTGTGAGTCCTTATAGCTTTATAAGACTCAATAATAGATTGCTTAGCCAATCATAAGGCCTTTTGAGTAAAAAGGTAGAATAAGAATTTATGATTTTATTTTGGTCAAAGTTTGACCAGAAAAGTCAAAGGTATGAATATGACGGTACTGCAATATAGCAAGCAGTATAGGAATTGTACTGAAAAAAAACCGTCATCACAGATAAAATAGTAAGAAAAAGGTTCAAGACCACTATAGAAAAATCAAGCACATTATTTAGTACAATAAGGGCTAAGTAGCTTTAAGTCATAAGAAAAATTTATACGCAGTCTAATAATACGCAGATGAATTCTGGACTACAGTCCAATATGACAGTACTGTTATTAGTGAAAGCAGTATTTGTAATATCTGCATTAGTATGAAATTGGACTGCATTTTGGGAGGAAAGCCAAACAAGGCCCAAGTGGGAGGACACCCCATCCTTGGATAATTACATGATTTATGGATTTTTTAGAAAATTGGGAAAGAATTAGAAACTTGGCCTCCAAGCCATCCTAATGGCCGGCCACCTCATGGGTTTTTTGAGCAAATATTTTGCTCTTGAGGACTAATATGTAATTTTAGAAATAAAAATAAATCCAAAAAGAAATTATTTTTCACCTATAAATAGGTGATGGGGGAGGGGGTTTTTTGGATATTTTTATGTGATTCTACCCCAAAACTATGGCTCATTTTCACCTCATCTTCTTTTTCTCATAAGAGCCGAACCTCAAAGAGAAGAGAAGAAGAAGAAAAAAAAAAAAAAAAAAAAAAAGAGAGAGAAAGAAAAGAACAAGGGTGGTCGGATTTGTGGTGGAACCAAAGTAGGAAGGAAGGTTTGATTCAAGGCTTAGAACCAATCTCCAAGCTTAAAGGTAACCTTCTAAAATCTTTAAGCTATCCACTTAAGTTTTTTGATTCAAGATTTATGTGTATTTCATGTGGGTATGTAAGAGCATAAGCTCATTTTATTTTTATGTAATAGCAAAGATTTGTGCTTGATTAGGGTTAGTGGTTTTGATGTATGGTTTGGTGTATGATTATGATGTTATGTGTTAGAGTATGTGTGGTATGTATGAATATCTAGTATGTGTTTGTAGTATGTCCCCACACACTCAAGAAGATGTATGTAATGAATGATTATGTTGATGTTGATGTATGATACAAGGAGGGTTAGAGAAAACCCTAAAAACCCTAGTTGGTGAAGAGTCACCATATGGGTTTGCATGAATGATTTTATGAATGAAAATAAATGCATGGCAATGAAAACATTACGTAACGCACTGCATGCTTGTTGTAGGCTCACGGTTTTAATCGTTTGAGGTAGTGTGCACGTAATTTTACGTAAGAAACAATTAAAATAGAAACTGCCATTCTCGGATCAAGACTGGTCATCAATCTGGAAACAGGATTTTGAGGCCCTTAGAAGCCGAATTTGTGTGACGCCCTAACTTCCCAAGCCGGGTCGACACCATACATACTTGTACTTATCTTACTTGAAAATTTGAGAATAAAATTTTTTTCAAACATATATACATAGATTATCTTGTAGAGAAAACTTGTCTTGCATACATACTGTACTGAAAATACATTCACAACTCTTCAAACTTCATACATACTGTATAACATAATTTACTTTTGAGATATATACATATTAACTCAAAAGTGGTTGCGGAAAATTTTTTGCGTAGTGGTATCCCACACCACCCTTCATTCGCCGCATCGTCTGCGTGACCCATCAGCTAGACTGCAGGCTTTTTACCTACAGTATGAAATATACAAAATGAGCTTTCACCCAGCAAGTTCAAACATATCTCACAAAACATATCAAATTTCTTAAAACATGCCAAACATCATATAATTTATGCATGATCCATTTATGATTGATTTATATGTCTTATGCTTCATTTTAGACTTAATCTTAAACTTATTATCTTGTCTTTAACATGTGGGCCCCTAGTGTACGTACCAAAAGCGCGCAGCCTCCAGACAAAGTTAGGGTTTGCAAGGCCCTAACAGTTCTGGGAATCATAAACTTGACCCTCACGCATCAACGAGAGGTCAATAATCATCACTTGTTTTGAACATGTATCCTCCTCGATCACGGCCTCAAAATCATTTTTCCAGAAAACTGGCCAGTTTTACCCAAAAACTGGCAGTTTTATTCTTAACTTGGTTTTACGTCCTAATACGCGCACACTACCTCAACCGTCCACTGTGGGAGCCTAATATCAGTCATGCAGCGGTTTCTAACGTTCCATATCATCATCACATAAACGTTCATCAACAATCATTATATCAAACACTTAGCATGCATAATCAAGCACATACTTGGGGACATATAACTAAATCATGCTTCAATCATGTAAACCCTAGTTTCATGCAACCAAAGCATAAAATCATGCATACTTGGTAAATAAAACCACCTAAACCATAAATTCAAGCACCAACCTAAAAATTCTAAGCTAGGACATAAAAATTAAATTGAGCTTATGCTCTTACATCCAATGCTTCAAATACACTTAAATTTCTCAAATTAAAGCTCAATTTAAAAAAACTTAGGGTTTGAGGGTTTAGGGATAGTTACCTTGATTTATCTCAAAAATTGGCTAGGGTTTGGCTCACAAAATCTCCCACCCCCTTGGACACCTCCAAAACCGGTTGTTACTACACCAACTGGCACCAAAATTTTGGTTGATTCCTTGGTGGCTTCTTGAACCAAAATCATGCACAACTAACCTCAATTTTTCTCACTCTCTCACCCTATCACAACCGGCCTTAAGCCTTAAAAATGGGCACCAAAAATTTTCAAAAACCTTACTTGAAATCACTAGAGAAAAACCGACCACCCTAACACTAAAACCCCTTTGGTTCTCAAATTTTTTTCTTTGTTCTTGCTCATACTTGGAAGTCCGGATTTCTTGAGAGAGAAAATGGCAAGAGTTTGGCTGATTTTTCCAATTTCTTGGACCAAAAACCGACCCCCCCTTGTGGCCTATTTATAGGTGAAAAAATGGGTCCCTTTGCAAATATTTTTTGTTCAACTTTTGCTCAAAAATCCTTGGAGGAAAAATAATCATACTTTGACTCCTAAATGGCCGGCCACCTCACCATCTAGAATAGTCCAAGATTTTCTAATTTTTTTATTAAAGCCTTAATGATGTCATAAATCCAAAAGGTGATGAGGTAAGCACAATTAAGGCTTGTTTGCCTTTTTCCTTAAAAAGCAGTCCACTTTAATGTCAACACAGATATTTCCAATACTGTGTTTACTAATACACAGTACAATTTAGTACTGTTATACTGAACTGCAGTCCAAAATTTATCTGCGTATATTTGGACTGTATAAAAGTTTTTCTTTTCATTTAAAGCTATTTGGCCCTTAATACCCTATTTTAGGTGCTTGACTTTTCTATGGTGGTTTTAAATCTTAATTATACTATCTTGTCCGTAAAGACGGTTTTCGCAGTATAATTCTCATACTGCTTATCGTATCACAGTACCGCCTTATATTTGACTTCTCTGGTCAACTTTGACTTTTTCGATCAAACTTTGACCAACATGAATTCATGAAATTTCGTCATACCTTTTTCCTTAAAAGGCCTATTATGGAGTCTCATAGCTAATTTATCGAGAACACAACCTTATACTGATAAAATTATGAATTTTGTATTGATATTCATAATTTTCATAAAATATCATATAAACACATAGTACGAACTTAGATTTCTTATGTACAAGAAAATCATGAGTCCGAAAAATTTTAGTCATTAAAATTTGAGGAAAGTTAAAACTGCAAAGTTTGTAGAAAATGGAAAATTCAAGGGGGCAACATAGACAGTTTTTAAAAATAAGGCCCCAATGGCCTCTGTTTTCACCAAAATCCGAACCTGGTCATGGCCAGACCCTATGCACGGCCAGGCAGGTTCAACAAGGAAAAAGAGAAGGTTAGATGCAAAACTGGGTTTTGATAAAAGAACGAAACTTGTAGAATTTTGCAAGATCTAAAACTTTGGTGAAGAAAAGTTTTCCAAATTCAAAACGGATATTAAGATATAACTGGATTCTGAAAACTATGCAGAAAATAAGAAATTCCTGCACAGGATTTTCGAAACAGTGCAGGAACATGCAATTCCTACACATGCACTGATAATTCGATTAATGGTACTATTTTCAGTAAATTCTTCCATACTTAGACAGTTTAAAAAAAAAAAAACAGTTTATCAAATGGTTAAGTAAACCAAGTCTAGTAAGGAAAAATAAATGAATTGGGCCAAGTAATAGGGTAACCATAGTATGGCAGATGGTCATCAGATTGGTTACTAATTTTTATTCGGACCAAAATTATTTTAAAATATAGTAACAAGATGATGACCATTAGTAACTGGATAGGTTACCAAGTTATTGGGTTGGGCCTAAAGCCCATGGTTACCAATAGTAACCTAATAGGATATGATTTTAAAAATTGAGGCCTTAGTAACCTAATAGGATTTTGATCCACATATGACTTGGGTTTATACCTAAGGTTACTAATAGTAACCTAATAAGATATCAAACACAAATAAGGCCTTAAACCCAAAGTTCATTAATTAATCAAACAAGATATTGTTTGATTTAAATTGGATCATGTGCCCTAGGGTTACACTAAGTAACCCAATGAGTTATCGTGGCAGTGTGTGGGGGACATGCAACTAGGATTACTAAGTAATGCTGGTTAAGGATACCAGCTTTAAATGCAATAATTTATGGCAAGATAAGATGACCCTTATCTTACGTCCTTTTTGAAAACAGGGAAGTAACCTGTTGTTGTAACCTGATTTGGAGCAATAAAACACAGGACGTAGCCTAACCAGTAAGTACAACTCTGCCTACAACATAGGCTACTTATTTTGCTACTTGCATGTTTTGTTTAAAACTTATGCAGTTATGTGATGCATATGATTTATGATTTATTATGTGACATCATGAAGATGTTCACTAATTCATATGGTAAGACTAAGACCAAGTTTCAAGAATGAAATGGTTTATTAAATATGTTTTAAGATAAGAACAAGTTTTAAGGATTTAAAGTAAGTTTTTAAGTAAGATTGGCAAGCAAGTTGCCTTGTGTCATACCGACCCGCTCTTAGGTCGGGTTTGGTCCATGGTTTGAGTTGGATTGGACTGGCCGCCCCAACCACTCTATGGTTGCGCGCCACGGTACGTACACTTATGTTAAGTAAGGGGCCCAAAGATATGCTAACCTAAGAAAGCATAATGAAGCATAATTGGTTTATGCCTTGTTTTATTAAGTTTCGTTTTGCGGGTTTATAGTTGTACTTGCTGAGCGAAAGCTCATGACTTACGTCTATGCTATAGGTAAGCAACCTATCGGCAATCCTTGATACAAGATAGTGGGGCTTGGCACTGCGAGATGTGAAACTTGGGATGGAGACCGCTACGCGATTGGTTATATTATGTTATTATTATGAAACATGTTGTATGGAAGTTTGGTAATTCAGTACTGAAGTAAATAAGTGTGTGTGTAAACATATGTAAGTATGTTATGAGATAGATTTTAGTTTCAAGTGTTTTAAAAAAAAAATATTCTGTATATCCGCTAAGTTAAATAAGATAAGAAATTATGTATGATATGTACGGTAACGGCCTACGAAAGACGGTCGTTACACATATGAAGGTGGGAAAGGTCCCATGAAGTCAATGCCCCAAACATCAAATAGTTCCACTTCAATGATATTGCTCAATGGCATTTCATGCCTTCTAGAGATGTTCCCCACACGTTGACAACGGTCCCAACGCATCACAAACTCATGACAATCCCGGAACAAGGTTGGCCAATAGAAACCAGATTGAAGAACTTTCACCGCTGTTCTTGTTGCACCAAAATGTCCACCATAGAGCGATGAGTGACAATGATGGAGAATGTCATGTATCTCCTCTTCGGGAATGTATCTCCGAATAACTTGATCGGAGCATCTCTTGAACAGTATTGGATCATCCCAAAGATAACATCTCATATCATGAAGGAATTTCTTCTTCTGATAAGGAGTCAAGTCCGGTGGTAAAACCTTACAAGAAAGGTAGTTGACGAAATCTACAAACCAAGGGAGCCTCACTTCAACCTCAAACAGGTGTTCATCCGGGAATGCTTCTTGAATAACAGGGGTTTCGTCCACTTCCAATTTCTCAAGCCTGGAGAGATGATCTACAACTACATTTTCCGAACCTTTCTTGTCTTGTATCTCCATGTCAAATTCTTGAAGCAAAAGAATCCAAGGAATCAAACGAGGCTTGGCATCTTTCTTGGCAAACAAGTAACGAATTGTTGCATGATCTGTGAAAACTACTACCTTGGACCTAATGATGTATGACCGAAATTTATCACAAGCAAATACCACTGCAAGCATCTCCTTCTCGGTGGTGGTGTAATTGAGTTGGGCTTCATTCAATGTCTTACAAGCATAGTAAATGGCCCAAAAAATCTTGTCTCTACTTTGACCAAGCACTGCCCCGACGGCATAGTCACTAGCTTCACACATGATCTCAAATGGTTCATTCCAATCGGGTGCTACAATTACCGGAGCCGAAACCAGTTTTTCTTTGATGATATTAAAGGCTTCCAAACATGACCCATCAAAGTTGAAAACTGCATCCTTCTCTAGGAGTTATACAATGGCTTGATAACCTTAGAAAAATCTTTTATAAACCTCCGATAGAATCCTGCATGACCAAGGAAACTCCGTACTCCCTTCATATTTATAGGTGGCAGAAGCTTTTCGATCGTGGCTATCTTAGCCTTGTCCACCTCTATTTCTTTCGATGAAATTCTATGACCAAGAACGATCTCTTCTTGTACCATAAAATGGTACTTCTCCCAATTGAGAACTAGATTCTTCTCCTCACATCGCTGCAACATGAGAAAAAGATTGTGGAGGCAATGATCGAACGTTGATCCAAAAACTGAAAAATCATTCATAAAAATCTCCATAATCTCTTCTACCATGTCCGAGAAGATTGCCGTCATGCACCTTTGAAAAGTGGTGGGTGCGTTGCATAGACCGAAAGGCATCCGCCGAAAAGCAAAAGTGCCATAAGGACAGGTGAATGTCGTTTTCTCTTGCTCTTCGGGGGCTATGGCAATTTGATTGTAGCCTGAGTATCCATCAAGAAAGCAATAGTAGTCATACCCTGCCAACCCGTCTAGCATTTGATCAATGAAAGGAAGGGGAAAATGATCCTTTCTAGTGGCCTTGTTCAGCTTCCGGTAGTCGATACAAACACGCCATCCAGTCACTGTTCTTGAAGGGATGAGTTTATTATTTTCATTTTTCACCACCATCATACCACCCTTCTTTGGCACAACCTGAACTAGACTAACCCATGAGCTATCCAAAATGGCGTAAATGATCCCGGCATTCAACAACTTTAGCACCTCAGCACGCACCACCTCTTTCATGGCCGGATTTAGTCTTCTTTGGTGCTTAATAGATGGCTTGTAAGCATCTTCCATGAGAATCTTATGCATGCAAATAGTAGGACTTATACCCTTAATATCTGAAATAGACCAAGCAAAAGCAAACTCGTGTTTCTTCAAAACAACCATGAGCTTCTCTTCTTCTTCCTTGTTCAAAGAAGCCGAGATAATAACCGGTTTAGAAGAATCCTCATCCAAAAAGGCATAGCAAAGATGTCCTGGTAGTTGTTTCAACACTAACCCTTCTTTCGACGATCTTGGAGAGATGAAGCACTCACCAGGCTTTTCTAAAATTTTCACTTGAGCAACATCCCCCACTTCACACGGCAAAGCCTCAAGAGCTAGAACCCTATAAACAATGTGTAATAACCCGAAATTCTGATGAACTTGTGATTTCCTTAGATATAAGGAAAATCTAAGTCTGAAGCTTATATGTCGATATGAAACTCATGATTTGAGTAAATATCAGTATATGTTTGAGTTCTTGTTTAAATTAACTACGAAACTCAATAGTAGTTTGCTTAGTTAAGCATGAGGCCTTTTGAGAAAAGGGCATAATAGGAATTTATGATTTTATGCCCGTCAATGTTTGACTAGGTTGACCTAAGGTTTGACTGAGATGGTACTGCAGTGCAATTAATAATATGAAAATTATACTGTGATAAACCGTCATTACGAATAAATAAGCAAAAATAAGGTTCCAGACCACCCTAGAAAAATTAAGCATATTATTTAGGACAATAAGGACTAAGTAGTTTCAAGTCCTAAGAAAATCCTATACGCAGTCCAGTTAAGTACAGATAAATTTTGGACAGTGGTCCAGTATAATTATGCTGTTATTAGTGGAAAACAGTATTTAAAATGGATTACATTTAGGAGGAAAGCCAAATGGGGTCTTATGGGATGACACCTCATCCTTAAGTAGATGACGAAGCAAGAATTGGAAGCCAAGTGGCTCCACCATAGCCGGCCACCTTTAGGGGCCAAAGTGTAAATATTTTATCCTTCAGGGACTAAAGTGCAAATATTTTGTCCTTCAGGGACTAAAGTGCAAATATTTTACACTTTAGGGACTAAAATGCAAATATTTTGTCCTTCAGGGACTAAAGTGTAATTTTAAGAAAAGTAAGTAATGATGAATAAATATGTAAATTATGGAATTTATGGATTTTCCTAACTAAGCCTCCAAATCCAATTAGGCTAATGATCGGTTGCAAGCTCGATTGGTTTTATGAGCAAGTATTTTTGCTCTTAAGGATGTACTTGCAATTTATGAAAATTTGAGTGTCATTGAAATTTGACACATCATGCTCCTAGACTTAGTGACTAAGCACACTAGCCTTGCTTGGCTAAGTGTGATCTTCCACATGGCACTATGGCCGGCCACCTTAGTGGTTCAATGAGCAAAAAGTTTGCTCTTAAGAACCAATATGCAATTGTGAAAATTAGAGTTTCACTAGAACTTGACATATCATGCTTCTAGGTTGGTGACTAAGCATACTAGCCTTGCTTACTTGGCTAGCTAGACCAACCAAAATTCTCCACCTATGGCCGGCCAATACAAGAAAGAGACGTGTGTATGAAGCCTTGATGAACAAGCTCCCTAGCCTTGCTTACTAGGCTAGCTAGAGCAACCAAAATCCTCCACATGGTTCCACATAGGGCCGGCCACCATGAGCATTGGACACCTCATGTTCTAGCTTGGATGAGTAAGCTCCTAGCTTTGCTCATTTGGCTAGCTAGAGCACTCATCATTCACCACATAGGGCCGGCCACCATAAGGAGAAGACACCTCATACTTCTAGCTTTGATGAGTCAACCAACTAGCCTTGATGAATACACCTTCCTAGCCTTGCTCATGTGGCTAGCAATGGCTTGCACAACTCACCACCTAGGGCCGGCCATCACAAGGAGAAGACACATCATGTTCCTAGCCTTGGTGAGTAAGCTCTTAGCCTTGCTTACTTGGTTAGCTAAGACATTGCCAACACATCACCTAAGGCCGGCCACTATAAGGAAGAAACACCTCACCTATGTAGCTTTGATGAGTAAGTCTCTTAGCTTGGCTTACTTGGTGAACTAGGACAAGCCACATGTCCCAAAACATGGCTGGCCTCACAAGGAAAGGACACCTCATTCCCTAGCTTTGAGGAGTAAGCTTAGCCTAGTTTTAAGCAAGCTTGGTTGGCCACCACATAGGGGTCTTGAGCAAATATTTTGCTCTTGAGGACTATTGGACAATTTTAAGAAATAGGTTAGTTCACCTATAAATAGGTGAAGTTGGATTCATTCTATTTGTTAGTGAATCTAAATAAGCAGCTCATTCTCTAGTTCTCCCCTATAGAGCCGAATTTAAGAAGAAAGAAAAAAAAGTGAGAGAGGGATTTCGGTTTGGTGTTGGATTCGTGTGAAGAAAATTTCAAAACCCTAGTCTAGATTTATATCCATGGAACTTGAGGTAAATCTTTTTATCCTCTAGCTCTGCATTCAAGTTTTAGTTAAGATTTAGGTATATGTTCAATATGTATGAGCATGAGTTCATTTTGTTAAGTTTCATGCACAAGGGTTTTGGTATGTTTAATTAGGGTTTGTAATTGGACGGTTTTTTTGGAAACAAGATTTTGAGGCCTTTAGAGACCGAATCTTGAAAAATTCAAAACTACAAAGTTGTAGAAAAGGGAAAATCCTAGGGACTAACGTGGACAGTTTTTAGAAATAAGGCTTTTAATACCTTTATTTTTACAAAAATCCGAGACTGAGAATTCCTGGGCAGGCCAAACCCAGTGTGCATGGCCAGCAGGATTCAACCTTAAAAATGATTAATTTAAGGACAGAACTGGATTTTCACTAAAGAATCGAAGTTGTAGTATTTTTCGAGATCTACAACTTTTATGAAGAAAGTTTTCTCAGATTCCAAACAGAATTTAAGATAAAGATTTTATCATAAAAACAGTGCAGGAAATAAGAAAATTCCTACACAAGATTTTCAGAAAAACAATGCAAAGCAGGAAATTCCTGCATGTGTACTAATAACTGAGATTAATAAACTGTTTTCAAAGCTTGTTTTCAAAGATTGACAGTTTTCAACTGTTTTGCTCAAAAGCAACAGTTTTATGAATTATACGATTTTAAAGCAATGTATAGTTTTACATAAGCTTTTCAAAGAAAAACTTGACAAATAATTGTCAAGTAAAGAAATAAAGAAATACTTAGGTTAAAAAGTATTTCCAAGACATAGTAATTAAAAGATAACCGTTAGTAACCGGTTAGGATACTCAAGTATTTGGGTTGGGCCTTACCCTATGGTTACCTATAGTAATCTAATAGGGTGTTACTCTAAAAATGATAAAGCCTTAGTAAGATTAGTAACCTAATGAGTTACTGTTTATGTCAGGTTGGGCCATGAGCCCTGAGGTTACGGCTAGCAACCGAATAAGTTATCATAAAAAAGATATGGGAGACATATAACTAAGGTTATGTATGGATGTTGGTTAGGTTACCAACATTTTATAGTTATGATTTATAGAATCCTTACCCTATGTCCTTTATAATAGCAGGAGGTAGCCTGTTGTTGCAACCTGACTTGGAGCAACACAGCATAGGACATAGCATACGAGGTAAGTACAACTCCGCCTACAGCATGGACAAAATGTTTTGTTGCATGGCATATTTTCAAGAAATCATGTATTGATTTACATGATTTACTTAGGTTATGATATTTTATGTTATGATGTTATGATGATTTATGTTAGGATGTTATGATGATTTATGTTATGATGTTATGATGTATTAGGTTATGATATTACGATGATTTATATTATGATGTTATGATGTTTTTGACACGCCCCGACCTCCCCCAACGCCGGGTCGTGTCTTCTCGTACTTACTTAACTTAAATCTTAAAGCCTTAAACTTACTGAAATTTCCAGAGTAAATTTTTTTTTTTTTTTTTTTTTTTCTCTTATAAACTTATACTTTAAATTTAAACTTAAACTTGACTTAATCTTATACTTATACTTATACATGAAATTTAACTTATCCTCATACATACTCAAAGGACCAACCACGTGAATGGGGATCGTTACATTACTTACTTAACTTACTTATTGATTCACATACTTTAAATTCATACTCATACTTGTATAGGTACATATTCGAGTACCGAGCTTTTAAACCTTATTTGAAAGCTATCATATGCAAACCGTGGACCAAACCCGACCTAGTGCGGATCGGTACGACACGAGGCAACTTGCTTGCCATCATACTTGAAAATTTTTCCTTAACTTGTTCTTGAAAATAATTTCTTAAAAATAGTTTTCTTCTTAAAAACAATTCATTGCCCATACTATCACTTTATTATATCATATTATAGCATAACACATTATACAAATATATTTTACAAAATATATTTTACATAACATAATTTTACAAAACTCGTGGCAGTGTCCATCCCACATTTCACAGTCTGTAGCGCCAGCCCTCCACAGTCTTGCATCAAGTATTACTGGTAGGTTACTTACCTACAGCATGAACGTAAGTAGTGAGCTTATGCCCAGTAAGCACAATATTCAATCCGCAAAACATTTTAATAAAAGAATGCATGAACCGATTATGCTTTCTTATGAATCAATATAGCTTTCTTATAATAACTTGATTCCGTTCCATTATATGTCATACGTGTACTTACCGTGGTACATTGCTATGGAGTGGCTGGAGGCGACCAGTCCAATCCAACTCAAACCATAAACTAAACCATTTAAACCCACTCTTGTGGCAAGTCGGTAACATTAGCTTGTCTTATCTTATTTTTACCTTGTGATTTAATATTCGTGTACATGCTTCGTGATGTCACGATAATAAAACATAATTCATCATAACATTATAACATGAATCATTGTAATATCATAACATAAACTATCATAACATCATTACATAATTCATCATAACCTCATAACATAAATCATCATAATATCATAACATAAAATATCATAACATAAAATATCATAACATCATAACATAAATCATAGCATAAACTTATCATAACATAACTTCATAGCATAACTTATTATAACATAAGCTTATCATACATAACTTCATAGCATTACTTAAACTTATCATAACATAACTTCATAGCATTACTTATTATAACATAAGTTTATCATACATAACTTCATAGCATTACTTAAACTTATCATAACATAACTTCATAGCATAACTTATTATAACATAAGCTTATCATACATAACTTCATAGTATTACTTAAACTTATCATAACATAACTTCATAGCATTACTTATTATAACATAAGTTTATCATACATAACTTCATAGCATTACTTAAACTTATCATAACATAACTTCATAGCATTTCTTAAACTTATCATAGCATATGCATCATAATATAAACATATATAAATCATGTAAATCAATTCATGATTTCTTAAAAACATGCCATGCGACAAAAACGTTTTGTCCATGCTGTAGGCGGAGTTGTACTTACCGTTACTGCGTCTTGAATCAAAATTCCTCACTCAAACAGGTCGTTTTCCTGTTTCCAAGAAAATCATAGGATGAGTATCATCCTATCATAATAACATAATGATTCTAATTGCTAACTACAAATCCTAAATTTCAACTCCTTTTTGAAATTTAGTAAGAACTCTAATATTTTGAAAACCGGGCCTAAAAATCAATTTATAAAATTTGGTTCTTTTCCCACAAATCTAGTGCAGGGATTTTCTTACTTCCTGCACTGTTTTTATGATAAATCTTTATCTTAAATTCTGTTTAGAATCTGAGAAAACTTTCTTCATGAAAGTTGTAGATCTCGAAAAATACTATAACTTTGGTTCTTTACTGAAAACCCAGTTCTGTCTTTAACTTAATCATTTTTGAGGTTGAATCCTGCTGGCCGTGCATACTGGGTCTGGCCTGCCCAGGAATTCTTAGTCTCAGATTTTTGTAAAAATAAAGGTCTTAAAGGCCTTATTTCCAAAAACTGTCCACGTTAGTCCCTAGGATTTTCCCTTTTCTACATCTTTGTAGTTTTGACTTTTTCAAGATTCGGCCTCTAAAGGCCTCAAAATCTTGTTTTCCGAAAAACCGTCCAATTACAAACCCTAATTAAACGTACCAAAACCCTTGTGCATGAAACTTAACAAAATGAACTCATGCTCATACATATTGAACATACTCTTAAATCTTAACTAAAACTTGAATGAAGAACTAGAGGATAAAAAGATTTACCTCAAGTTCCACTGATGGAATTCTTAAATTAGGGTATTAAAATTTCCCTCACACTTCCTACACTAAACCGAAAACTCTTCTCTAGTTTTCTTTTCTTTCTTTTCTCTCCTCTCTTTGCTCGGCACCTAAGGGCAGAAACTAGAGAGTATGTGCAGTTGTGTGTGTGTTGGCTAACAAAATACAATGAGAGAACCTTCACCTATTTATAGGTGAAGCATAAACTTCTGAAATTGCTTACTAGCCCTTATAAGAATCATATTTTGCTTCTAACCTCCTATGAGGTGGCCGGCCCTCCTTGCCCCTTTTTGCCAAGTAGCAAAGCTAGGGGAGCTTGCTCATCATGGCTAGGAACCTTGAGGTGTCCTTCTCCTAAGTTGGCCGGCCTTAGGTGGAGCCTTGAGCTTGCTTTTGATAACCATAAGCAAGGCTAACATGCATACTAAGCAAGCCTATGAAGCATGAGGTGTCAAGAGCCAAAGGAGTTCATGAAATCCATCTTTTGTAATTTATGCAATGGTCCCTAAGGCCAAAATATTTCTCCTTTGGTCCCTATGTGTTGGCCGGCCAAGCTTGCTTAATAACTAGGCTAAGCTTACTCTTCAAAGCTAGGGAATGAGGTGTCTTTTCCTTGTGAGGCCAGCCATGTTTTGGGACATGTGGCTTGTCCTTGTTCACCAAGTAAGCCAAGCTAGGAGACTTACTCATCCAAGCTACATAGGTGAGGTGTTTCTTCCTTATGGTGGCTGGCCTTAGATGGGTTGATGTGTCAATGCCTTGGTCTTCCATGTGAGCAAGGCTAGGATGACTTACTCACCAAGGCTAGTCCATGAGATGTCATTTCCTCATGGTGGCCGGTCTTGGTGTGGTCTTGGCTTGCCAAATAGGTGAAGCTAGGTTTGCTTACTCACCAAGACTAGGCCATGAGGTGTCAAACCAAGGTGATGGCCGGTTCTTAGGTGTCAATTTAGCTTGCCAAGTGAAACTAGGTAGGCTTACTCACCAAGCCTAGGTTGCAATGTGTCTAACCATGGTGATGGCCGGTTATGTGTGGCACCATGTGGTTGCTTTTGGTTGCTCTAACTATGTCAGTAAGCAAGGCTAGGGAGCTTGTTCATCAAGGTTACAACCACACATGTCTCTTTCTTGTATTGGCCGGCCATAGATGGAGAATTTTGGTTGGTCTAGCTAGCCAAGTAAGCAAGGCTAGTATTGCTTAGTCACCAACCTAAAAGCATGATGTGTCAAGTTCTAGTGAAACTCTAATTTTCACAATTGCATATTGGTTCTTAAGAGCAAACTTTTTGCTCATTGAACTACTAAGGTGGCCGGCCCTAGTACCATGTGGAAAATCACACTTAGCCACACAAGCTAGTGTGCTTAGTTACTAAACTTAGAACATGATTTATCAATTTTTAATGATACTTAAAATCTTTTAATTTGCATAACACTTTTCAAAAGCAAGATCCCTTGCTCAAAAAGCCATGATGTGGTCGGTTCTCATGATGACACATGGAACAATGTGATTGGTTCTAGCTAGAGTTATCAAATTCAATCTTAACTTGTCTTCCTTGGTTTCCAACCAAACTAACTAACTAGAATTGGATCATTGACTTAATTGAACTAAGAAACTTTACTTAAAAAGTCCCCGATTCAAAAATTTACATAATTGCTGATAAGTCTACAATTTTCTCCAAAATTGCACATTGGCCCCTAAAGGCAAAATATTTGTACTTTAGTCCCTATAAATTGGCCAGTCATGGTTAAGCCTTCAAACATCAAATTCTTACTAGATCCTTCCTTAGAAGACTTTTTAGCTCTAAAATAATGAACTTTTCTTAAAACTACACTTTAGTCCCTGAAGGATAAAATATTTGCACTTTAGTCCCTGAAGGACAATTATTTGCACTTTGGCCCCTAAAGGTGGCCGGCTATGGTGGAACCACTTGGCTTCCAATTCTTGCACAATTATCCTAAATAATGTGCTTGATTTTTCTAAAGTGGTCTTGAAACTTATTTTTGCTTATTTATTCGTAATGACAGTTTATCACAGTATAATTTCCACATTATTAATTACACTGAAGTACTATCTCAGTCAAACCTTAGGTCAACCTAGTCAAATATTGACTGGCATAAAATCATAAATTCCTATTATCCTTTTTCTCAAAAGGTCTCATGCTTAACTAAGTAAACTACTATTGAGTTTCGTAGTTAATTTAAACGAGAACTCAAACATAAACTGATATTTAACTCAAATCTTGAGTTTTATATCAACATATAAGCTTCAGACTTAGATTTTCCTTATATCTATGGAAATCAAAAGTTCATCAGAATTTCGGGTTATTACAGTTTTATGTTATGATATTTTATGTTATGGTGTATTATGTTTTGTTATCGTGACATCACGAAGCATGTTCACGAATATTAAATCACAAGGTAAAAATAAGATAAGACAAGCTAATGTATTGTGTCGTATTGACTTGCCACAAGGGCGGGTTTAAATGGTTTAGTCTATGGTTTGAGATGGATTGGACTGGCCGCCTCCAACTACCCCATGGCTATATACCACGGTACGTGCACGCATGACATGTAAGGGAACAGAAACCTAATCAACTTAAGAAAGTATAACTAATTCATAAGAAAGCATAATTGATTCATGCATTCTTTTATTAAAATGTTTTGCGGATTGAATATTGTGCTTACTGAGTATAAGCTCATTACTTATGTTCATGCTGTAGGTAAGTAACCTACCGGCAATACTTGATACAAGACTGTGGAGGGCTGGCACTACAACTGTGAAATGTGGGTTAGACATCGCCACGAGTTTTGGAAAATTATGTTTTGTAAAGTATGTTTGTAAAATGTGTTTATGTTATGTTATAATAAAGGAATTGTATGAATAAGAAAAAGTTTTCAAGTATGATGGCAACAAGTTACCTCGTGTCATACCAATCCGCACTAGGTCAGGTTTGGTCCACGATTTAAATATGATAGCTTTCAAATAAGGTTTGAAAGCTCGGTACTCGAATAAGTACCTATAAATTAAATAAATATAAGTATGAGTATAAGTATGAGATTAAGTCAAGTTCAAGTATAAGTTTAAAAGAGGAAAAAAAAATTTACTCTAGAATTTTCTGTAAGTTTACAGTATTTGAATTAAGAATTAAATTAAGTAAGTACGAAGACACGACCCTGCGTAGGTCGGGGCGTGTCACAATGCCCTCTTATTTAATACAAAAATCTCCACCAAAATCGGTCATGTTCAAGGGTACAGTGAGGCTATGCTCTGGAAGGTCATCGTGGGTCACTTCTTGGAAGAATTCCTTGATGCACGAGTCTATTACTTCTACCCGGTGACAAGTTGACTTTTCTTCCGGAATCTCATTGTGTTAAGGATGTTGAACTTTACCTCCTCATTATTCACCCTTAGAGTCAAATGACCACTTTGTACATCAATCAAAGCTCTTCTAGTAGCCAAAAATGGTCTCCCAAGGATGATGGGGATTTCCCGATCCTCTTCCACATCCAACACAACAAAATCTGTGGGGAAAAAGAATTTATCTACCATCATCAACACATCCTCTATGATACCCCTTGGAAAAGTGAGAGACCTATCCGCCATTTGTAAACATATGGTGGTTGGTGTGACTTCCCCAAGTCTGAGGCATAAGATTGATGTTGGCTCCAAGATCACACAAGGCCTTCTCGAAGTAAGAATCTCCAATAGTGCATGGGATAGTGAAACTCTCCGGATCCTTCAACTTTTGAGGCAACTTCCTTTGGAGGATCGCACTACATTCTTCCGTTAGCTTAACAGTCTCATAATCCTCTAACCTCCGTTTCTTTGCCATGACATCCTTCATAAACTTGACATAATTAGGCATTTTTTCAAGTGCATCTACAAAGGGAATGTTGATATGGATCTTTTTGAAAATCTCCAGAAACTTCGAAAATTGAGCATCCAACTTCTTCTTCTCGAATCTTTGCGGATACGGGAGGGTAGGAGTGATGAGAGGAGGATTATCTGTAAAAGAGATCGACTTAGACCTTGCACTCTCCTTTGGTTGTTCCGATTCTACATCTTCTTCCTCAGTTTTATTGTAATAACTAAATTTTTACGACATTTTCGATTTCTTGTAAAAACACTTACGCTGTACCATGAAGGTATTTATGAAAAAGCCTGAATAGGGTTTTTCATGGAAATTATGAGTTCTCATGATTTTATGAGACTCAAAAATGATTGCTTAGTCAAGTATGTAACCTTTTGAGTAAAAAAGAGTTAAAAATTTTATCATTTCATGATGGTCAAAGTTTGACCTAAAAGAGAAAAAAAAAGTCAAAGTTGACTTTAGAAAGTCAAAGGTTGACTTCCAAAATCAAACATGAGATGACACAGTTATTTGACAAGCAGTATGGGAAATATACTGCGGAAACCGTTTTTACGGGCAAGATAGTATGAGTTAGACCTAAAACCACCATAGAATAATCAAGCACACAAAATAGGGTATCATGGGCCAAGGGGCCTTAAGTTATCGAAAAATTTTTATACAGTCCATTTTTACACAGATGAATTTTGGACTGCAGTTCAGTGTAAAAATGCTGCTGTTAGTAGAAAGTAGTAGTGAAAATATCTGTGTTAGCATGAAATTGGACTGCATATTAAGTAAAAACCCAAACAAGCCCTAATTAGGCTTACCTCATCAACCTTTTTCATTATGACATAATTAATGAATTAATGAAAAGTTGGAAAAAATTCCATGGTTCTAGATCCATCCATGGCCGGCCACCTATGCTCCAAATTGTGCAAAATTTTGCTTCTTCAAGGACTATTTTATAATTTCAAAAAGTTTCCATTTGCCTATAAATAGGGGTGAGCATTATTCACCAAAAATGAAAACTCTAGCAAAACTTTGCCAAAATTTCTCTAGAAAAATCCGAACTTTAGGAAGCAATCCAAGGAAGAAATCAAGCAAAACCAAGAGTGATTTGAGTTTAGGGTAACCGGATTTCTTGTGTGAAGCAAGCAAAAAGATTGAAAAAAATTTTGAAACCCATTTGGTGGGTAAGGCCGGTTCTAGTGTGGGAGAAAGAAAGGAAGTGAAAAAAAATTGTTTTGGCCGGAATTTTGGCATCAAGTGGTGGCCGGATTTTAGTGCAAGAGTGGTGGAAAATTTTGGAGTCAATCTAGCCAAGAGGGGCCGGCTCTAAGTGGAGGCTAAGAGCAAGGAGATTTAGCATCAAACCTAGCCTAATCTTGAGCCAAATCAAGGTAAATCCTTAAAACACTTTAAGCTTCTCAATTTATGTTTTAATTGAAAAATTTAAGTGTATTTCCCAAGGGTTTGTAAGAGCATAAGCTCAAGTTATTTATTTGCCTAGGTTAGAATCAATTATGTGCTTGATTTAGATTTAAGGGTGGTTTGGTTATTATTGTGTTTATTTAGCATGATAAATATCTAGAATTGCATGATATGTTTACGATTTATATGCTTGATGATGGATATGTTATATGTTCCCTTTATATGCCAAGAATGATGATCAAATGTATGTTAGGTTGCTAGAATCAAGCTAAAATGATTTTTTTTGAACCAAATTGTGCAACCTAAACCATGCAAACCCTAATGGGTGATTTTAAAAAAAATGGTTTGCATGGGTTGGATAGGTAATGTGTTTAAGAAAAGTTTACATTAGAAAAGCGTTGTATGAATGTTTTTAGGCTCCCGATGTGATTGGTTGAGGTAGCATGCGCATATTAGGCCGAAAAATGAAATTCAAACCAAAACTGCCATTCTCGGGTAGAATCTGCCCAGTTTCGGGAAAATCGAATTTTGAGGCCTTTAGAGGCCGAATTTGGAAAAACTCAAAACACGAAAGTTGTAGGGAAGGGTTTTTTCTAGTGGATATCGTGAGCAGTTTTCCAAAATAAGGCTCCAACGGCCTCGGTTTTTATAAAAACCCGAGCCTGACCGTGCCCAGACTTGATGCACGGCCAGGTGAATTCAACAAACAAAACGAAGGGGTTAGAGCCCGAATCAGCTTTTGTGCAAAACAGAAAAGTTTTAGGATTTTCGAGATCTAAAACTTTTGTGAAGAAAATCAATTTAGATTTTTAAATAAAAAACAGATTTCAAAAACTGTGCAGGAAACAGGAAATTCCTGCACAGGATTTTACAAAACAGTGCAGGAAAATGATATTTCTGCACATACACCGATAATTTAATCAAAGGAAGCTGTTCCAAAGCCAATTTCCAACCCTTAAGTATTTTATGAATATAACTCAAGAATTATGACTTTTCAAAGGGATTTTTAAGTTTTGAAATCTAAGTTTTCTAAAAAGAAAATAAACATGAGTTTTGAAATTAAAGTCAAAGTTTTGACTAAGATAAACCCTAGGGTTCCCTATTGTAACCCAATAAAATATAACTATAGGAAGGGGACATATAGCTTAGATTACGTACGAATGTTGGTTTAATACCAACAGTATACTTACCTATGTCCTTTATGTATAGCAGGAAATAACCTGCTGTGGCATCCTGAATTGGATCAACGTTTTTAATCGGACATAGCAGACAAGGTAAGTACAACTCCGCCTACAGCATAGGCCTATGTATTACTTACCTGAGTATGTTAAGTGTATGCTATGATGAATGAATATTATGATGTAATGCATGATAGTATGTTACTGTAACATGAATATGATTTATAACATCATGAAGCATATTCACGAATAATAAAGACAATATCAAGTACGATATGAACATAATGGCAAGCAAGCTTGCCTGTGTCGTGCCGACCTGCGTCAGGTCGGGTTGGACTATGGTTTGAGTTGGACTTGGTTTGGCCGCCCCAACCACTCCATAGTTGCGCACCCGGTACGAACACTCATGACAAGGGGCCCATAAGCAAGATAAGCAATAAAAGGGATTATGAAGCATGACAAGAAAGCATAATGAAGCATAACTGGATCATGCATTATTAGAATATGCTAGATTATGTTATATTATGCTATGAAATGATTATGTATGTTTGTGTATGTTTATTATGCGGATAAAATAGTTGTACGTGCTGAGCGAAAGCTCATAACTTACGTCTATACTGTAGGTAAGCAACCTACTGGCGATTTTTGATACAAGATGGTGAGCATGACGAGGTGAACTGTGAAACGTGGGAATGTCGAGCCGCTACGCATTTTGTTTAATTATGTTTATTATTTTATGTTCAAACACTCCGAGACAATACACGTATATATATATACTCGTATATAGTATAAAAAAAAAAAAAAAGATTTCCCGCTATTTTCCTTAAATAAGCAAGTATGTTTATAGAACAAGTCAAACATGTACGTATGTATGTATGGTAACGGTCTGTGCTAGACGGGTCGTTACATTTATCCCCTTGGGGCTTAGTAGCTTCAACTTCTTTACCACTTCTCAAAGTGATAGCTTTGCAATGGTCCTTGGGATTAGGCTCCGTATCACTTGGGAAGTTTCCGGATGATTGGCCCTTAACCGTATTGGCTAGTTGACCGATTTGCACCTCAAGGGACTTCATGTTTGCATTCATGTTGTTACAATGTGTCTCAATGTTGTCAAGTCTAGCCTCATCCTTGTTAAACCTCCCTCTAGTCTCAACAATGAAGGTACTCAACAAATCTTCAACCGAAGGTTTCTTTTCCACCGCTTGTTGGTTGAAGCCCAGAGGAGGTTGTAAACCATTTCTGTTGTTGGCATAAGAGAAATTCTCATGGTTCCTCAAGCCAGGATGATAGAGAGTGGGTAAGTGATTGGGTCTATAGTTGAAGTTTCTGTTGTTCACAAACTAAACCTGCTCTTGAGTGCACTCATCCTCAGCATAAGATGTACTGACACTTGCCATGCCTCTCTGCTAGATGGCGCTTCTCGATTATTCAAGGCTGCAATCTGATTAGACAAAGCTGAGACCTGTGCTGACAATGAAACCAATGGATCCATATCATAAATACCAGCAGTTTTCTTCGGTATTGAGCGCTCTGAAGGCCATTGATAACTGTTGGTAGACATTTCCTCAAGCAAATTGTAGGCCTCTAGAATAGACTTTGCCATCAATGAACCACCTGCAGTGCTATCAATAATGGTCCTCTATTGGCCATTCAACCCATTATAAAACCTATCAATCAGCATCCACTCATCATAACCGTGCTGGGGATAACTTCTGAGCAAGTCCTTGAACCGTTCCCAAGCTTCATACAACTGCTCAAAGTCATTCTAGTGGAAAGATACAATCTCACTCCGCAACTGGGATGCCTTAGATGGTGGGAAAAACTTTGCAAGAAACCTCTCAGTTGTAACGCCCCGAACATCTACGTAGGGCCGACTACGTAAACGTGGGCCGTTACTTTACTTGCTTAACTTATTTCTTGGTTAACATAAACCTTATGGCGACCCATTCTTTGTGGCCGCTACTTCATACTTAACATACTCTTGTATTTTATGAAAATACGGAAATGATTTTTTTTTTTTTTTACACATTCAAATAAAAAGACATACATACACCTTACACATAACTCAAGTCTTTAAACCTCATACATATAGCGTAACATAATTTATTCATATATATATATATATATATATTTTTTTTTAAAAGAGCTTGCGGAAATCTACGTAGTGGTATCCCACACCGCCCTTCACTTGCTGCATCGTCTCCATGGCCCACCAAGTAAAGCTGCAGGCATCTTACCTACAGTATGAAATATACTGATGAGCTTTCGCCTAGCAAGTATAAACATAATCTCACAAAAACATGACAAATATGGTGCAACTTATGCATGAACCATTTATGTTCAATTATAAATCTTTTATAATCATTTATGAACTTGAACTTATTATCTTGCTTAACATATGGGCCCCTTGTGTGCGTACCAAAAGCACGCAATTCTCATAATGTCAGGGTTTGCAAGGCTCTTAGCAATTCTAGAAATCATAAACATAACCCTTCATGATCTAGCGGAAGGTTGATTATCATTATACCCTCACGTATTATCGAGAGGTTGATAATCATAAACTTAAACTTAAAACATGTATCCTCTACCAAACCCGACCTAACGCGGGCCGATACGACATATAGCATTCTGCTTATATTGATGCTTAGAATCTTGTTCTTATCTTATTTCATACTTGAAATGTTGTTTCATATTCATAACCAGTTTCTTAACTGAAACTGGGATTTCATACTTTACCAAATAGCTTATCTTTAGTGAGCATACTTCGTGATACCATAATATCCGATTATTCATCATATGAACATACATACTATAAACATACATCATATACCTCTTAACATGAACTTGAAAGCATACATGCCATACATTCATTATTCCTTGAATACATACATGCCATTCATACTCTAAATATTCATCATATCTTAAAAATGTACATACATACATATCATAAATACTTCTTATTCACATAACATCATGAACTTGATATCATACAGGCCATAATGTTTTATCATACTTATATCATCATAAACTTGAAAGCATACAACAAACAGTTTTCGTTTATGCTGTAGGCGGAGTCGTACTTACCGTTACTGCGCCTAGAATCAAAATTCTTTACTCAAACATGTCGCTTTCCTGTTTTCAAGAAAAATCATAGGATGAGTATCACCCTATCATAATAACATAATGATTCTAATTGCTAACTACAAATCCTAAATTTCAACTCCTTTTTGAAATTTAGTAAGAACTCTAATATTTTGAAAACCGGGTTCAAAACCAATTCATAAAATTTGGTTCTTTTCCCGCAAATCTGTTTCGAATTTGGAAAATTTTTCTTCATGAAAGTTGTAGATCTTGAAGTCTCCTACAACTTTTGCTTTAACCTCAAACTTCAAATCTGTATTTAACATGCTTATGTTTGCCTTTGAAAATTTTTCGACCATACTTACTACTCATAATTTGGTCTCGGGTTTTAGTAGAAACGAAGGTCTTAAAGGCCTTATTTTCAAAAACTGTCCACGTTAGCCCCTAGAATTTTTCCTTTTCTACAACTTTGTAGTTTTAACTTTTTTAAGATTCGGCCTCTAAAGGCCTCAAAATCTTGTTTTCAGAAAAACTGTTCGGTTAGAAATTCTAATCAAGCATACTAAAACCTTAGTGCATATATCTTATAAAATTGAACTCATGATTATCCATACTAATCATTCTCTTAAATTCTAAATGAAGAACTAGAGGATAACAATATTTACCTCAAGTTCCACTGATGGAATTCTTGAACTAGGGTATTCAAATTTCCCTCACACTTCCTACACTAAACCGAAAACTCTTTCTCTAGTTTTCTTTTCTTTCTTTTCTCTCCTCTCTTTGCTCGGCTTCTATGGTAGAATTTAGAGAGTTTGTGCTGCTTAAGTGTGTGTTGGCTAACCAAATAAAATAAGAGAACCTTCACCTATTTATAGATGAAGTATAAATTTCTGAAACTGCTTACTAACCCCTAAAGGTACAACAACTTGCTCCTTAGTCCATAGAAGAAACCAATTTGATCTTGTCTTCTTGAGAGGTGGCCGGCCATCCTTGTTCCTCTTATGCCAAATGACCAAAGCTAGGGTGCTTAATCATGTTGGCTAGGAACCATGAGGTGTCCCTTTCTTAGTGTGGCCGGCCTTAGGTGGAGTTTGTGCATGCTTTTGCTCACCAACAAGCAAGGCTAGCAAGCTTACTAAGCTAGCCTAGGGTGCATGAAGTGTCAAGAGCTAAAAGAGTTCAAGAAATCCATCTTTTGTAGTTTTATGCAATGGTCCCTAAGGCCAAAATATTTCCCCTTAATCCCTATGTGTTGGCCGGCCATTCTTGCTCCAAATTGCCAAGCAAGCTTAGCTAGAGTGCTTGCTCATCAAGGCTACAAGCTTGAGGTGGCATTACCCTGTGTTGGCCGGCCCAAGGGGTGAGATGTGCAAGCCTTAGCTTGCCAAGGAGGCTAGGCTAGGAAGTCTAGATGGTTGATTCATCTAAGCTAGGCCAAGGGATGTGTCTCTCCCTTATGTGACCGGTCATGGTGGTGGCTTTGGCAATACATAAACTTGCCATGTGAGTAAGGCTAGGGATGTTACTCACCAAGGCTATACCTTGATGTGTTGCTTCCTTGTGGTGGCCGGCCTTTAGTGCCTTGGTGTGCAAGCCTTGGCTTGCCAAAGGTGCAAGACTAAATGGTTGGCTTATCCATGCTAGAAGCATGAGGTGTCTCATCCTTATGTGGCCGGCCATTGAGTGCCAAATGGGACTACATTACTAATTGAATCATAACACAAAATTAACCAAGCAAATCAAAGTGTTTAATCACTAAACTTAGGGCATGGTTTGTAAACTTTTAATGACACTTAAAATTTTCTAATTTGCATAATACTTCTCAAAAACAAGATCCCTTGCTCAAAAAGCCATGATGTGGCCGGTTCCTATGGTAACACATGGGACAATGTGATTGGTTCTAGCTAGAGTTATCAATTACAATCTTAACTTGTCTTCCTTGATTTCCAACCAAACTAACTAAACTAGAAATGGATCATTGACTTAATTGAACTAAGAAACTTTACTTAAAAAGTCCCTGATTCAAAAATTTACATAATTGCTGATAAGTTTACAATTTTCTCCAAAATTGCACATTGGCCCCTAAAGGCAAAATATTTTGCACTTTGGTCCCTATGAATTGGCCGGTTATGGTTAAGCCTTCAAACATCAAATTCTTACTAAATCCTTCCTTAGAAGACTTTTTAGTTCTAAAATTATGAACTTTTCTTAATTTGCAAATTGACCCCTAAGCATAAAATATTTACATTTTGGTCCCTGTGAGGTGACCAATCATAGCAATGACACTTGTCATCAGAGGTGTCATCCTTAAAGGCCTTGTTTGGCTTATCTCCTAAATGTAGTCCATGTTCATAATAACATAAATATTCATATACTGTTTTCAACTGATAACAGTATAATTAAACTGGACCATTGTCCTAAACTTTTCTGAACTGCGTAAAAGATTTTCTTAAATTTATAAATTACTAACATAGAATCATAAAGCATAAATTTACCCTTTTTGATAAAAGGTCTTAAACTTGCGTAACTAACTTATTGAATCTTTTAGCAAAAGATAACAACTTTTCATAGAAAACATATCATACATATAGCATAAACAAACTTTGATTCTTAACGAAAGAAATTATAAGTTTACAAACAGGTTGGTTATTACAATCTACCCTCCTTAAAAAAAATTTCGTCCTCGAAAATCACTACAGGTAGGGATAGTTTTTTCTCATTTCTTCTTCTACTTCCCACGTAGCTTTTTCAATATTATGATTCTGCCATAACACTTTAACCATTGGAATGGTTTTGTTTCTTAAAACCTTTTCTTCCCGATCCAGAATCCGTATTGGTCTTTCCTCATACGTCAAATCCGTTTGTACTTCAATCGGTTCTTGCCTTAGCACATGAGAAGGATCAGATACGTATTTCTTTAACATTGAAACGTGAAAAACATCATGTACAGAAGCTAAAGCTGGCGGCAAAGCAAGCTTATAAGCTACTTTCCCAATCCTTTCAAGGATTTCAAACGGACCTGTGTATCTTGGACTGAGCTTTCCCTTCTTACCAAACCTCATAATTCTCTTCATTGGGGCAATCTTGAGAAAAACAGAATCTCCAATTTGGAATTCTAAAGGTCTTCGACGTCTATCAGCATAACTCTTCTGTCGACTGAAAGCTACATCGAGCCGTTGTTTGATCATTTTGATATCTTCTGAGGTTTTTCTGATGAAGTCCGTAGTTTGAAGTTGCTTCTGTCCAACTTATTGCCAATGGATAGGAGATCGACATTTTCTTCCATATAGCGCTTCAAATGGAGCCATACCAATAGAAGCGTGATAGCTATTATTATACGAAAATTCGATCAAGGGTAACTTTTGATCCCAATTTCCCTTGAAATCCAGAACACAAGATCTCAACATATCTTCTAAGGTTTGGATATTGCGCTCCGATTGTCCATCTGTTTGAGGGTGGAAAGCAGTACTGAATTTCAACCTTGACCCCATAGCTGTATGAACACTTTTCCAAAATCATGAAGTAAATCGCCCATCTCGATCTGAAATAATGGATTTTGGAACTCCATGCAACCTAACAATCTGAGATACATAAATTTCAGCTAATTTCTCAACTGAAAAGGTGGCTTTAACAGCAATGAAATGGGCTGATTTGGTTAATCTATCCACAATCACCCAAATCATATCATTTCCACTAGCGGTCCTGGGTAATCCAACTACGAAATCCATGGTGATTTGTTCCCATTTCCATTCTGGGAGTTCTATCTTTTGAAGATCTCCTCCTGGTTGACGGTGTTCAGCCTTAACTTTTTGACAAGTTAGGCATTTTGACACAAAATCAGCAATTTCATTCTTCATGTTTGGCCACCAAAAGTTCTCTTTAAGGTCCTTATACATCTTAGTAGCTCCAGGGTGAACTGAATACGGAGTTTCATGTGCTTCTGACATGATCTGTTTCCTAAGAAATTCAACGTTAGGAACACAAATTCTTCCTTTGAAGAGAATTAGTCCATTTGTAGACGTCTTAAATTCCTTATCTTCTCCACCAAGAAGTTGAATCTTTAGCAGAAAGGAATCTTTTCCTTGATAACACTTAATGGATTCTAGGAGATTGGACTGAAGAGTCAAAACAGCCAATTTCCCTATTAATATTTCCAATCTAAAATCAGAAATTTCGTTTTGGAGGGGTTTGGACATCATTTCAAGAGACATGAGCATACCGGATGTCTTCCTGCTCAGCGCATCTGCCACTTTATTTGCTTTTCCAGGATGGTAAAGGATTTCACAATCATAATCCTTTACGAGTTCAAGCCATCGATGTTGTCTCATATTGAGCTCTTTTTGGGTAAAGATGTATTTAAGACTTTGATGGTCGGTAAAAATCTCACACCTATTACCATATAGGTAATGTCTCCAAATCTTCAAGGCGAAAACTACCGCAGCAAGCTCCAAATCGTGCGTCGGGTAGTTCCGTTCATGGTCCTTCAGTTGTCGTGAAGCATAGGCAACCACATTTCTTCCTTGCATAAGGACAGCTCCTAATCCAATTCTCGACGCATCACTATAAATGGCGAAATTTCCTGCATCTACGTCAGGAATTATTAACACTGGTGCACTTGTAAGCTTTCTCTTAAGCTCTTGGAAGTTTTCTTCACACTTCTGTGTCCAGTCAAACTTTCTCCCCTTCTTAGTAAGAGCTGTTAGTGGCGCTGCTATCTTGGAGAATCCTTCAACGAACCGTCGGTAGTATCCGGCCAAACCAAGAAAGCTTCGTATCTCCGTAACATTTTTGGGTGCTGACCATGCACTAACTGTTTCTATCTTAGCAGGATCAATAGAAATTCCTTCTTTTGAAACCACGTGGCCCAAGAAATGTACTTTTTCCAACCAAAATTCGCATTTTGTGAATTTGGCATACAGTTGATTCCGTCTTAAGGTTTCCAAAACTATCTTGAGATGCTGCTTATGTTCCTTTGTGGATCTTGAGTAGATTAAAATATCATCAATGAAGATGATAACAAACTTATCTAAATAATCATTAAATACCCGATTCATGAGGTCCATAAAAGCAGCTGGAGCATTAGTTAATCCAAAAAGCATGACTAAATACTCATAATGTCCATAACGTGTTCGAAACGCCGTCTTGGGAATATCTCCTTCCTTGATTCTGAGTTGATGGTAGCCCGAACGCAAATCAATCTTCGAGAATACCAAAGTTCCTCTAAGTTGATCAAAGAGATCGTCGATTCTCGGAAGAGGGTACTTGTTCTTAATCGTGATCTTATTCAACTCACGATAGTCGATGCACATTCGCAACGATCCATCCTTCTTTTTGACAAATAGCACAGGTGCTCCCCACGGGGAATGGCTTTGACGAATAAATCCCTTGTCTAACAGTTCTTGTAACTGTACTTGAAGTTCTCTAAGCTCAGCTGGGGCCATGCGATAGGGTGCTTTCGATATTGGAGCTGTTCCTGGCAACAATTCTATTTCGAAAGAGATTTCTCGCTCTGGCGGAAGTCTAGTTAAATCTTTTGGAAAGACATCTACATATTCCCTAATAATGGGAACATCTTCGGGCTGCAGCTCTTTTTCTTGTTCTTTGTCCACCATGTTAGCTAAGTATCCTTGACATCCATTAGCCAACATTTTCCAAGCTTTCATTACAGAAACAAGCTGGGTTGATGAGCTCTTAGACTGGCCGTGAAAGTTGAATTCCTCTTCACCGAAAAGACTAAACGTAACACAACGCTTTCGACAATCAATCTTAGCGTTGTACTTATCTAAGAAATCCATTCCCAGGATAACATCAAAATCCTGAAGCTTAATTGCAATCAGGTCTACATACAACTCTCTATCACACATAACTATCGGAACATTTCGCATCCAGGAATTAGATAACAAAATCTCTCCCGATGGAAGAGAGGTTCTAAAAGGTTGCCCTATATTTTCAATACTTCTATCTAACTTCCGGGCATATTCCATCGATATAAACGAATGGGTGGCACCAGAATCAATTAGGGCAAATGCATCATAAGCGGCTATAGAGATCTGACCTGTTACCACATTAGAAGTTCCAGCCTCAGCATCTCCCTTTGTGTAAGCATAGATCCTAGCTTGTGGTTCGGGAGCTTCAAGTCTTCCTTGTACAATCGAAGGACCTTCGATCTTTGCTTGCACCGCGTGTAGCTGTCGGTTTGTATTCCTATTCTGGTACTGAGGGTTCTGGTTCTGACTATTGGTGGTACAATTCCTCGCATAATGGCCTTCTTTGCCACAAAGGTAGCAAGCGTTTGTTCCCATCCTACATACACCTAGATGTTTCTTTCCGCATTGAGTACACACAGGATAATTATTATTACCCTCATTCCCACGGTTGTTCCTCTTCTGAGGGTAATTTTTCTGTTGGCCCTGGCCCGTAGCATTCCCTCTTCTTTTATTCCTCCCAAACTGCTTAGAACTTTGGCTGGAATTACTAGTCTGGCCTTTTAAGTTTGGTTCCTCTTTTTGCCTAGACTGTATCTGTTTCTCTACAGCTTTTTCTTCTTTCTTAGCTTTGAATATTTGAACCCTTGCTTTCTTATCCTGATTAATCCAGTATTCTGCTCTCATAGCTCGACCTATACAATCAGCTACAAGAGTTGGAGGGCTACTTCCAGCACTAACTTGTTTGGCGATGTCTGTCCTAAACATTTTCATCATTCTCCTTACTTTCTCCCTTTCGTTCGGCACCAGTTCTGGACATAAACGGGCAAGCTGTTCAAACTTTTTGACTGCTTCCATCACTGACATAGATCCCTGCTTAAAACTAGTAAACTCATCTTGTTGTGTCGCAAGAATCTCCTGATTGTAGTACATTATTCTGAATTCGTCTACAAAATCTTGCCATCTCATGAATGCTACATTTCTGCGCATCTGAACTGTCCTCCACCAGTGACGCGCATCTTTCTTTAGTGCAAAAGAGGCACAAAGAACTTTCTCCTGTTCTGTAAGTCCCATAAAATCCAAAATTACTTGGATATCGATCAACCAATTATCCGCTACTATTGGATCTGTGGTTCCTTCAAAATCAGGTGCCTTCATTCGCCTAAATCGTTCATATAACAGATCCTCCCTAACCAAAGGTGGATTCCTTTGCAGTCCTTCAGGTGCTAACGGAACTTCTTGATGAACCTCTGGTACCTGATGCGCTACTGGGGGTACCGGGTTATTTTGCGGTGGAACTTCGTTCGCTCGAGGTACTTGATTCAGTTGAGCTACTTGTTCCCGAAGTTGGTTCGTCTCCTACTGTTGTTCCCGCAATTGCTGTTGCAAGGTAGCTAGTATATTCGCAAAATCAGGCTCTTGCGGAATTGGGTTCGCTCGGGTACGCGGACGTGACATCTTCTATTTCTTATCTAATTACGATAAAGATATTGTTATACTTCAAATATCTTTTCGTTCATTCATATCTCATCATAAAAATAATACTTATTCATCATATCATATCATAGATCATATTTGATCATATCATAGATCATATTATCACATCATACCATCGTATCATATCGTATCATAAAACATAATGTTAGAGATCTATCATGATCTCATCACTCCATATTATATCATATGTTGTTCATAATTAATACATCTTACTAACTTTATAATTTACATATCTTACATTCATCATAATCCATAATTCGTACATTCTTACATACATACATATTATTTTACACCTAAACTATCTACTCTGATGTTACGTCGGAGAATACATCCCAGTCTTCATTATCAAACAAGATTTCCTCCGGATCGTCCTCCATATTTACTTCTCCTTCTTCTCCATTATCTAGGATGATTTCATGAGGATCCTCTTGAAGTTCAGGCTCGTCAGGAATATCTTCAAGATTCATGGCATCAGCATCCTCATGTGGAGGAATCTCCTGAAGTGGTATCGCCGGAATAGGGTCTTCTGGCAATACTGGACCCCATTGGAAGGGTGGCTCTTCCACATCATTATTATTGACTGGCACTTGGATGTTGTTTTCTACTAGTGAATCTGCTTGAACCATATGAGCTATTAATTCAGCTTCCATGATATCATTAATCATGTGTTCCATGGTCATTCCTATTGCCGGTGCTTGGACATGTTCCCTGACATCAGGTGGTAGTCCTTCCCGGAGTAGTTGCAGTGCCCGAAACTCTGGGTCGCCATAATCTGGAATGTGAGGCAACATAGCCTCCTGAAATCTTCGGCAGTAATGGCCCATCGATTCTCCTGGGTAAGCATGCCAATCGTAAACATAGTTAAGATATCGGACAAGGTTCATGTCACGATAAATATCTGGGTCTCGATAGTGCATGTCGGCGTTTTCCTCCTGTGGAGGTCCAAAACGAGCAGTGATGATATTGCGGAAGTTTTCCCATGATCCTCCCTGAGCTTCTTGTTCTCCTATTGTTCTCCACCATAACCTAGCATCTACTGCTAGACAACGACTTGCCAATGATACTTGTAGATGGGGCGGAATATGACATATTCGAAAAATAGACTCCATATCATGAAGCCATGCTGCTAGTGTCATGGTTCGTCTAGTCCCATCGAATATTAGCGGAGACATCATGAAAAACGCATAAGCTGCACCTCTATCTTCATCCATTGTCCTCAAATCTAGATTATACAAATTCCTATAAATACATAATATAAATACGAAATATTTTTAACTTACAATGGCTGTGGCGCAGGCACGCAAACTGTGAAACCGAAAGGTAGAAACTTCTGCTCTGATACCAACTCTGTAACGACCCGCATATCGAAGGCCGTTACCATACATACTTACTTATAATATATGAAAATTTGGGGAAATATTTTTTTTTATACGACTGATAAATATAACTTGACTTCGAAATTTGTTACTAATTACTTACATACATACATGTACTTATACATAACTACTTATGGTAGTACTGAAATCTTGTACTCAAATACAACATATTTAGCGTAGCATAATTTAACAAAAAGAAACATAGCGATTCCCGTCCCACAGTTTCACAGCTTTGTATTGCCATGCTCCACCGCCTTGTATCATGAAGTACCGCAGGGTTGCTTACCTACAGCATAAACTTAAAACATGAGCTTACGCTCAGCAAGCACAACTATTTATCCGCAAAAATATCATGATATCATAATGCATGAACCATTTATGCTTTATTCCTGTTTTCATAAGTTAGCATAGTTTTTGGGCCCTTACATAACATAACATAACTGTACGTACCGTGACGCGCTGCCATGGAGTGGTTGGGGCGGCCAGCCCTGTCCAACTCAAACCATGAACCAAACCCGACCTAACACGGGCCGATACGACATATAGCATTCTGCTTATATTGATGCTTAGAATCTTGTTCTTATCTTATTTCATACTTGAAATGTTGTTTCATATTCATAACCAGTTTCTTAACTGAAACTGGGATTTTATACTTTACCAAATAGCTTATCTTTAGTGAGCATACTTCGTGATGCCATAATATCCGATTATTCATCATATGAACATACATACTATAAACATACATCATATACCTCTTAACATGAACTTGAAAGCATACATGCCAGACATTCATTATTCCTTGAATACATACATGCCATTCATACTCTAAATATTCATCATATCTTAAAAACGTACATACATACATATCATAAATACTTCTTATTCACATAACATCATGAACTTGATATCATACAGGCCATAATGTTTTATCATACTTATATCATCATAAACTTGAAAGCATACAACAAACAGTTTTCGTTTATGCTGTAGGCGGAGTCGTACTTACCGTTACTGCGCCTAGAATCAAAATTCTTTACTCAAACAGGTCGCTTTCCTGTTTTCAAGAAAAATCATAGGATGAGTATCATCCTATCATAATAACATAATGATTCTAATTGCTAACTACAAATCCTAAATTTCAACTCCTTTTTGAAATTTAGTAAGAACTCTAATATTTTGAAAACCGGGTTCAAAACCAATTCATAAAATTTGGTTCTTTTCCCGCAAATCTGTTTCAAATTTGAAAAAGTTTGCTTCATGAAAGTTGTAGATCTTGAAGTCTCCTACAACTTTTGTTTTAACCTCAAACTTCAAATCTGTCTTTAACATGCTTTTTTTTGCATTTGAAAATTTTTCGACCATACTTACTACTCATAATTTGGTCTCGGGTTTTAGTAGAAACGAAGGTCTTAAAGGCCTTATTTTCAAAAACTGTCTACGTTGGCCCCTAGAATTTTTTTTTCTACAACTTTGTAGCTTTAACTTTTTTAAGATTCGGCCTCTAAAGGCCTCAAAATCTTATTTTCAGAAAAACTGTTCAGTTAGAAATTCTAATCAAGCATACTAAAACCTTAGTGCATATATCTTATAAAATTGAACTCATGATTATCCATACTAATCATTCTCTTAAATTCTAAATGAAGAACTAGAGGATAACAATATTTACCTCAAGTTCCACTGATGGAATTCTTTAACTAGGGTATTCAAATTTCCCTCACACTTCCTACACTAAACCGAAAACTCTTTCTCTAGTTTTCTTTTCTTTCTTTTCTCTCCTCTCTTTGCTCGACTTCTATGGTAGAATTTAGAGAGTTTGTGCTGCTTAAGTGTGTGTTGGATAACCAAATAAAATAAGAGAACCTTCACCTATTTATAGATGAAGTATAAATTTCTGAAATTGCTTACTAACCCCTAAAGGTACAACAACTTGCTCCTTAGTCCATAGAAGAAACCAATTTGATCTTGTCTTCTTGAGAGGTGGCCGGCCATCCTTGTTCCTCTTATGCCAAATAACCCAAGCTAGGGTGCTTAATCATGTTGGCTAGGAACCATGAGGTGTCCCTTTCTTAGTGTGGCCGGCCTTAGGTGGAGTTTGTGCATGCTTTTTCTCACCAACAAGCAAGGCTAGCAAGCTTACTAAGCTAGCCTAGGGTGCATGAAGTGTCAATAGCTAAAAGAGTTCAAGAAATCCATCTTTTGTAGTTTTATGCAATGGTCCCTAAGTCCAAAATATTTCCCCTTAATCCCTATGTGTTGGCCGGCCATTCTTGCTCCAAATTGCCAAGCAAGCTTAGCTAGAGTGCTTGCTCATCAAGGCTACAAGCTTGAGGTGGCATTACCTTGTGTTGGCTGGCCCAAGGGGTGAGATGTGCAAGCCTTGGCTTGCCAAGGAGGCTAGGCTAGGAAGTCTAGATGGTTGATTCATCTAAGCTAGGCCAAGGGATGTGTCTCTCCCTTATGTGACCGGTCATGGTGGTGGCTTTGGCAATACATAAACTTGCCATGTGAGCAAGGCTAGGGATGTTACTCACCAAGGCTATACCATGATGTGTTGCTTCCTTGTGGTGGCCGGCCTTTAGTGCCTTGATGTGCAAGCCTTGGCTTGCCAAAGGTGCAAGGCTAAATGGTTGGCTTATCCATGCTAGAAGCATGAGGTGTCTCATCCTTATGTAGCCGGCCATTGAGTGCCAAATGGGACTACATTACTAATTGAATCATAACACAAAATTAATCAAGCAAATCAAAGTGTTTATCACTAAACTTAGGGCATGGTTTGTAAACTTTTAATGACACTTAAAATTTTCTAATTTGCATAATACTTCTCAAAAACAAGATCCCTTGCTCAAAAAGCCATGATGTGGCCGGTTCCTATGGTGACACATGGAACAATGTGATTGGTTCTAGCTAGAGTTATCAATTACAATCTTAACTTGTCTTCCTTGATTTCCAACCAAACTAACTAAACTAGAAATGGATCATTGACTTAATTGAACTAAGAAACTTTACTTAAAAAGTCCTTGATTCAAAAATTTACATAATTGCTGATAAGTTTACAATTTTCTCCAAAATTGCACATTGGCCCCTAAAGGCAAAATATTTTGTACTTTGGTCCCTATGAATTGGCCAGTTATGGTTAAGCCTTCAAACATCAAATTCTTACTAAATCCTTCCTTAGAAGACTTTTTAGTTCTAAAATTATGAACTTTTCTTAATTTGTAAATTGACCCCTAAACATAAAATATTTGCATTTTGGTCCCTGTGAGGTGACCAATCATAGCAATGACACTTGTCATCAGAGGTGTCATCCTTAAAGGCCTTGTTTGGCTTATCTCCTAAATGCAGTCCATTTTCATAATAACATAAATATTCATATACTGTTTTCAACTGATAACAGTATCATTAAACTGGACCATTGTCCAAACTTTTCTGAACTGCGTAAAAGATTTTCTTAAATTTATAAATTACTAACATAGAATCATAAAGCATAAATTTACCCTTTTTGACAAAAGGTCTTAAACTTGCGTAACCAACTTATTGAATCTTTTAGCAAAAGATATATAGATAAGTTTTCATAGAAAACATATCATACATATAGCATAAACAAACTTTGATTCTTAACGAAAGAAATCATAAGTTTACAAACAGGTTGGTTATTACACGTATGGCCCCAGCTGAGCTTGGGGAACTCCAAGTACTGTTACAAGAACTTTTGGACAAGGGATTTATTCGTCAAAGCCATTCCCCATAGGGAGCACCTGTGCTGTTTGTCAAAAAGAAGGATGGATCGTTGCGGATGTGCATCGACTATCGTGAGTTGAACAAAATCACGATTAAGAACAAATACCCTCTTCCGAGAATTGACGATCTCTTTGATCAACTTAGAAGAGCTTTGGTATTCTCAAAAATTGATTTGCGATCGGGATATCATCAACTTAGAATCAAGGAAGAAGATGTTTCTAAGACAGCTTTCCGAACACGCTATGGGCATTATGAGTTTCTTGTCATGCCGTTTGGATTAACCAATGCCCCAGCTGTTTTCATGGACCTCATGAATCGGGTGTTTAAAGAATATATAGATAAGTTTGTTATCGTTTTTATTGATGATATTTTGATCTACTCAAGATCTATAAAAGAACATGAGCAGCATCTCAAAATAGTGTTGGAAACATTAAGACGGAATCAGCTTTACGCCAAATTCACAAAATGTGAATTTTGGTTGGAAAAAGTACATTTCTTGGGCCACGTAGTTTCAAGGGAAGGAATTTCCGTTGATCCTGCTAAAATAGAAGCAGTTAGTGCTTGGTCAGCACCTAAAAACGTTACGGAAATACGAAGCTTTCTTGGTTGGGCCGGATACTACCGACGGTTCGTTGAGGGATTCTCCAAGATAGCAGCGCCACTAACAGCTCTTGCTAAAAAGGGGAGAAAGTTTGATTGGACACAGAAGTATGAAGAAAACTTCCAAGAGCTCAAGAGAAAGCTTACAAGTGCACCAGTATTAATAATTCCTGACGTTGATGCAGGAAATTTCGCCATTTATAGTGATGCGTCGAGAACTGGATTAGGAGCTGTCCTTATGCAAGGAAGAAATGTGGTTGCCTATGCTTCACGCCAACTGAAGGACCATGAACGGAACTACCCGACGCACGATTTGGAGCTTGCTGCGGTAGTTTTCGCCTTGAAGATTTGGAGACATTACCTGTATGGTAATAGATGTGAGATTTTTACCGATCACCAAAGTCTCAAATACATCTTTACTCAAAAGGAGCTCAATATGAGGCAACGTCGATGGCTTGAACTCGTAAAGGATTATGATTGTGAAATCCTTTACCACCCTGGAAAAGCAAATAAAGTGGCAGATGCGTTAAGCAGGAAGTCATCATGTATGCTTATGTCAATTGAAATGTTGTCCAAGCCTCTCCAAAAAGAAATTTCTGATTTCGACTTGGAACTTATAACGGGGAAACTGGCTGCAGATTTCTGATTTGACTCTTCAGTCCAATCTCTTAGAATCCATTAAGTGTTATCAAGAAAAAGATTCCTTTCTGCTAAAGATTCAACTTCTTGGTGGAGAAGATAAGGAATTTAAGACATCTACAAATGGACTAATTCTCTTCAAAGGAAGGATTTGTGTTCCTAACTTTGAATTTCTTAGGAAACAAATCATGTCGGAAGCACATGAAACGCCATATTCAGTTCATCCTGGAACTACTAAGATGTATAAGGACCTCAAAGAGAATTTTTGGTGGCCGAACATGAAAAGAGAAATTGTTGAATTTGTATCAAAATGCCTAACTTGTCAGAAAGTTAAGGCTGAACACCGACAACCTGGCGGAGATCTACAAAAGATAGAACTCCCAGAATGGAAATGGGAACAAACCACCATGGATTTCGTAGTTGGATTACCCAAGACCGCAGGTGGAAATGATATGATTTGGGTGATTGTGGATAGATTAACCAAATCAGCCAATTTCATTGCTATTAAAGCCACCTTTTCAGTTGAGAAATTAGCTAAAATAAATTGAAAACACCTTCACCTATTTATAGGTGAACCACTACTTCTTGAAATTGCTCACTAGTCCTCACAAGAAAAACAATTGCACTTACTTCCTATGTGCTGGCCGGCCAAGTATGTCTCATTTTGCCAAGTAGCAAAGCTAGGGAAGCATACCCTTTAGTTTCTGCCCTTAGGAGCCGAACCAAGAGGGAGGAGAAAACAAAAAAAAAAAAAAAGGACTGTTCGGTTTAGTGTAGGAGTTGTGAGGAAAATTTCAAAACCTTAGTTAAGAAATTCATCTGTGAAACTTGAGGTAAAAATTGTTATCCTCTAGTTCTTCATTTAAGTCCTAATTAAGATTTAAGTGTATGTTCAATAAGTATAAGTATGAATTAAATTTTAGAAGTTATATGCACTAAGGTTTTGATATGCTTGATTAGAGTTTCTAACCAGACAGTTTTTCTGAAACAAGATTTAGAGGCCCTTAGAGGCCGAATTTGAAAAATATCAAAACTGCAAAGTTGTAGAGAGGGAAAATTCTAGGGGTCAACGTGGAAGGTTGTTGAAAATAAGGCCTTTAAGATCCTTGTTTTTACAAAAACCCGAGACCAGGTTATGAAATTGTAATTATGGTCGAAAAATTTTCAAAGGATAAAACAAGCAAGTTAAGGACAAAATTAACTTTTGAGTTAAAAACAAAAGTTGTAGGAGACTTCAATATCTACAACTTTCATGCAGAAAACTTTTTCAAATTTGAAATAGATTTATAAGAAAAAGAACAAAAATTTATAAATAAGTTTTAAACACAGTTTTTCAGAATTTAGAGTCTTACTAAATTCAAAAAGGAGTTGAGTTTTAGGGTTTGTGTTTTGTAATAGGATAGTAACTAGAGTTATTTGTGATATGATGATAGGATGATTCTTTTCCTATGATTTTATTGAAAACAGGAAAGCAACCTGTTTAAGTGGAATATTTTAATTCAAGGTGCAAAGTAACTGGTAAGTACGACTCCGCCTACAGCATAAACAAAAATGTTTTTGTTGTATGTTTCAAGTTCATGGTGATATGAGTATGATAAATGTCTATGGCTTTCAAGTTCATGGTGATATAAGTATGATATATGTTATGGCTTTCAAGTTCAAGAAGATATGAGTATGATATATGTTATGGCTTTCAAGTTCATGAAGATATCTTTCAAGTTCAAGAAGATATGAGTATGATATATGTTATGGCTTTCAAGTTCATGAAGATATGAGTATGATATATGTTTATGGCTTTCAAGTTCATGTTGATATGCTTATGATGAATGTTATAGCATGTATTTTTATATGATGAATATTTTGATATTATGGCATCACGAGGCATGCTCATTAACAATAAGTTACTCGGTAAGAATAAGAATTTGGTTTCGAGTAAGAAACTATTTATATGAATTGATTTTCAGTTAAGTTAAAGCAAGAACAAATTAAAGAAAAAATTTCAAGTATAATGGCAAGCAAGTTGCCTTGTGTCGTATCGACCCGCACTAGGTCGGGTTTGGTTCATGCTTTGAGTTGGACAGGGCTGGCCGCCCCAACCACTCCATGGCAGCGCGCCACGGTACGTACACTTATGTTATGTAAGGGCCCAAGAATTATGTTAAGTTAAGACAACATAATGAAAGCATAAAGAATTCATGCATTACGTTTTATGAAATGTTTTGCGGATCAATAGTTGTGCTTGCTGAGCGAAAGCTCATAATTTAAGTTTATGCTGTAGGAAAGCAAACTTATGGCAGTACATGATACAAGACGGTGGAGTGTGGCAATGCAAAGCTGTGAAACTGTGGGATTGGAAACTGTTACGCATTTTGTTAAGTTCCGCCATGTTTATTTTGATTATATTGTATCTAAGTGCAAAATTATGATAAGTAAATAAGTTTATGTACATATATATATATATATGTAAGTGATTACTGCGAGTAATCCCAATTTCAAAGTTATATATATATATCGTTTGTAAAAAAAAAAATTTAGTCCCAATTTTTGCATATTGTTAAGTAAGTTATCAAGTAAGCAAGTAAGTAAGTATGGTAACGGCCTACGTTAGGCGGTTCGTTACATCATGCTTACATCATCAAACTTACATTATCATGACATCATCATGCTTACATCATCAGGCTTACATCATCATGACATCATCATGCTTACATCATCAAGCTTGCATCATTATGACATCATCATTACTTACTTTTCTAAAAATTACACTTTGACCCCTAAGGACAAAATATTTGCACTTTAGTCCCTGTGGGTGACCGGCTAGGGTGGAACCACTTAGCTTCCAATTCATGCATAATTATCCACTTGATTCCAAAAATCCATTAATATAATTATGCAGTCCATTTCCTTATTAACTCAGATAAGATCAATACTGTTTTTCACTAAAAACAATACTGTCATACTGGATTGCGGTCCAAACTTCATCTGCACTTAACTGGGCTACGTATGGATTTTTCTTAAGACTCGAAACTGCTAAGTCCTCATTGCTCAAAATATTATTCCTGATTATTCTAGAGCAATCCCATACCTTATTCTTACTTCTTCATCCGTAATGACGGTTTTTCACAATATAATTCCTATACTGCTTAATACACTGCAGCACCGTCTTAGTCAAACCTAAGGTCAGCCTGGTCAAACTTTGGCTGGACTAAAAATCATAAATTCCTACTAAGCCATTTTCTCAAAAGGCCTTATGCTTGATTAAGCAAACTATTTCTGAGTCTCGTAGCTAATTAACCGAGAACTCAAATATCTACTGATATTCAATTCAGATCATAAACTTCATATCTACATACATGATTGAGACTTAGATACTTCTTGTATCTAAGGAAATCTCAAGTCATCAAAATTTCGAGTTATTACATCAGTCATCTCTTCCCAAGTACCAATACTCCCTATTGGCAAAGACATCAACCACTGTCGAGCCTTGTCCCGAAGAGAGAATGGAAACAATTTCAACCTGATGTTGCCCTCGGTGACACCATTAATCTTCACCATGTCGGCCGCTTCCAAGAACATGGACAAGTGAGTGTTTAGGTCCTCATTAGGCAATCCCCCAAACTGATTCTGTTGAACCATCGAGATCAAAGAAGGCTTTAACTCGAAATTGTTGGCATTGATAGTCTGCCTCCGAATACCCGAATAGTGTTCCTGAACTGGAGGCTTGAAATAGTCCCAAATTGCCCTCTGTTGCTCAATATTATTGTTATTATTATTGTGATCACCCATAGCTCGTGCTTGATTTCTCTTTTCCCTTCTGATTTCACGAAGTGTCCATTCAATTTCCAGGTCAAGAGGTAATAATTCCAAGCTACGAGCCCTTGGCATTCACCTTCAAGAACAAACAGCAAGCGAGCAAACAAGAATTTAGAAGAATAAAATAAAATAAATAAAGTAAAATCGAAACGTCTAAATTAAAACAGGCTACTTTGTCACAATATTAGCCAAGTTTTTACAACTACCAATCCCCGGCAATGGTGCCAAAAACTTGATCAATGCGAAATTATCACACATATTTTCTACTCATAAGTGCACGAGGTCATCAAGTAATAAAGTAGTGAGTGAGTGTTGTGTCCACGAGGATTGTGTTCCTAAAATCTAGCTAAGTACTATGACTAAAATAACCTAGTTTTATCCAGACAAGTCAGAAATAGAATGATGTTAATAGAACAAAATTAAAATGCTAAACTAATTTAATA